>BQNB010165470.1:0-14218 GCA_026074375.1 Tanacetum coccineum | reverse complement strand
GTTCCTAATGTGATTATCCCAGATGTTAAGACCGACCCACCATGATAAACTAGTTTGGGGAAAGAGTCAAGCGAAGGGGACTTTATAATAAACAAGCGCTTCGTGGGAGGCACCTCATGCTTATCCTTTTTATCTTCTTTCTATTTTCTCTTTGCTTCTCCAAGGACAAATCAATTCGGGGGCGAGTATAGCTTGTACTCGGTTAATAAAAACTAAGCCGTTTAAAGTTGTTTTTGAGCTAACAATGAAAATGATGAGAGAAAGCTTGTACTCTTTCGTTCTTGTTGGTTGTTTGTGATTGTTTAACTAGGTTTTCCGGATTTTGAAAGATTCATGGTTCAAATATTATGGAAGAACAAAGCAATGCCCACAATTTCCATTGATGGTCTCCAATATTCTCTTCATAAAGTGAGAAATTTTTTATCCTTGTCTTTATCGAACTAACATCTATTCTTTTGGCATGACCTTAGAATTTTTGTTTAGATTCCTTTTGACCCCTATTTTTAAACATTGAGGACAATGTTTCATTTTAGTTTGGGGAAGGATATCTTCGATATTGACTTGCATTTCACGCAACCTTGTTTGAACCTTTTTGTGAAAGAAGTGAAATTTTTTTAATTTTTGCTTGCAATAGAAGCTTAGTTTGGGGAAAAACACCACTTTTTGGTAATCCGTTGGTGAGAAATAGGAGTTAATTTTGACTTGACCGGGTGAAAATGCCCTAGCTAGTTCTTTAACCTACCTTTTGTGGGGCTAAGCTTTCACAAATCCTATTGCATTGGATTTTAAAAATGTGAAGAACAAGAGATGATGTAGTTAAATATAAGTGTATTTGCTTAAGCAAGGTTTATTTGGAAAACCTAAAGCTTATATGAATGATTTGTGTTTTTTTTACTCCCACAAGCTCTTAATACACCTAATCATACGTGCTCTTTTTAATTTAACTAAGTCAACCAATGTCTTTAGAAAAAGTCTTACATTTTGGAAAAGTAATTCATTTATTATGTAAGTAAGATTTTTGGTTTCAAATTTATAAGTTGATTTTCTAAAGTGAAATTTTTCCATTCACCAAAAATATAATTATAAAAAGAATGCCAATGAAGCATTTCTAATGCAAAAGCATTATTTTTCGTGCCAATGAAGCATTCGCAAAAATAGAATAATAAAAGCTATATATAGTTTTAATCGTTGGCGTATCCATGTTGAGAGTGAGACTCGGATGGGGTCGCAACTAAGGATTAAAACTATGTACGTGGAATCAAGGTTCGTAGGCATTCATCACTAGGGAGCGCGGCCTAGGTGGTGATTGCAACTAAGGGACTTTGGATTCTAGGCTTTGTAGGAAAAGGTGTTGTCGCGATAACCCACAAACGTTAGCAGCGGAGTGGGGGTTCGAACTAAGAACACCGGTTGTTGATGCGATATCCTATTTGGGAGAAAGGCCTAAGTAGGGGTTCGAACTAAGAACAACATTCCTATTGAAAAAAAAAAATAATTTATAGTATATTGAAAATAAAAGAATGGTATGGTTAAAATATCTATTTTACTAAAAATCACTTTAAAATTTTGTTTCCCAAGTTTCTTTAGCTTGTGAGTTGAGTTATTATCTATGTTATTAACATTTACGCTCACAATGCTAAAGTGTAAAGCATAGATGGATTCAACAATAAAGAAAAATATATCTATGGTATGAGGTTGAAAAGAGTGCGCAACAATCTTAATCATTAATTTATTTTTTGAGTAAAACAGTTCACAATTTGTAAGTATAAAGCTTAACATTTGACCTTATATTGACATGTGATCTTGTTTAACTAGCTCTTGTTTAAGTCTAGAGAAAAGTCAAAAGACAAATTTTCCAATTTTTGTGCTCCTATTAATCGGAAGTAGCCTCATTTCAAGAGCCTAAAGTTGCAAATTGCAATGATGCATTAATAGTGTTTTAACCCATAGAAAGATAGAAATGTTGCAGAAAAGCTAGATGTTTTCAAAGGATTCATAAAAGGTGAAACCCAGGCAATTTGAGAAACTTGATAGTTATACAAAGTGTAAACACTAATAAAATTTACGTGAGGACACGGCAATCCTTTAGTTTGGGGAATTTTGATAAGTGTTAAATTGTATACATAAAATACCCAGGATTTCGCCAATAAAAGCCAAAAAATATGCCAAAAGATGGAAATATGTGTGCTTTTGTGTCTCAATGTGCAGGAAAGGATATCAAAGTCAAAAAGAGCAAAAACAACCAAAACCGACAAGAAACAGAAAAGGCAAGTGATCAAGTGAAGACATGAGGAAAGATATCAAAGCCGGATCAGCCAGACACAAGAGAAAAGTCAAAATCATGAAAAGTCAAGTCAAAGTTTGAAGTGAAATGACCATTATACCCTTTGAAGAGGATGCAAAATTACTAAAATACCCTTTGGGCCCTTCTACACCATTTAGATCACAAAAGCCTAACAAAAGCCTAAAAATGAGCCCAATATCAAAGCCCATTTCCTGTTTATTAAACTACAAGGGCCAGAAGTGTTAATTCTCGAACTCATTTTAACACTACACTTTAAAGAAAGAAACAGAGGGACTAGTTGTGCAAATATCCTAAACTTTCAAACCCATACGCGGTTTAACTTTTCCCCTAACCGTCTATAACAGTTTTTCCCGCCAAAACCCGAAAAAACCCAACTTGCCCAAATTCCCTTTTTCTTCCTTCCCTAGCTCTCCCTACTCTTCTCCCACCTCGTATTTACAATCTCTACGTCATTTTTATGACGTGGCAGTCTCTCATTGGTGCGAACACCTCACCTATGACATCCAACGGCTAAAAATTCAAGAAAAAGAGATCAAGGGCTAGGAATGATCGAAGTTCTCATCTGCTCTTCACCGTCTCCTATAAATAGGAGATTGTTATTCAGTTTAGACAGTTTTTTAAAGTTAATTAGTTAAATTTTCTTTGTAATTTTCTCTTTTCAATTTACTCGTACTGTTCATCATTTCGAATTAAGTTTTTTTTAAACATTCAAATTCAGTTGTATTCTTTGTTCCTTATCTTATACTATTCTTCTTTTAAAAGTAATAAAGCTATTTGAGTTGTGTTTGTGTTTAAGTTTTCATGTGATAAGTTGATTTTAGCTAATAAGCTTGAAATAAGCTCAATTTAGCTTATTTTGTTTTCTCTTGTTCTAAAGTTGATCAAATTTGGTTAATGGCTTTTTAAATACTGATTTTGTCTATTATTGTTAGCTATGTCCATTTGAGTTTAGTGTGATTGATATTGGAAGCAATAAGGAGTAATAAGCTTATTTTAGCTTATTAAGCTTAAGCTCAGGTTTTAGAGGCTAAGGTAGCCATTAGGATTGAGTTTTAAGGTCACTCACTCAACAAGAGTGACCTAGAGTTCAGAGACTACAATTAAAAGGGTTAGTTTTATGTTTTTAATTTCAGCATACACATAGCTTAATTCAGCAGCTTATTTCATTGTATTCTTGTGCTTAATCCTGTTCAATTTTACTTAGATAGCTTAGATATTCAAATGTTTTAAAGCTATTGTAGCTAGAATTCATTAAAATTTCATTTCTTCAAATTCTGTCCTTTAGAAAGGTTAAGCTAGCTGAGAAAGTAGTGTATTTTTGAACATAAGCTTTAGATTTTAGTGCTAAAATAGCTTAATTAGGTGAGTTTAAGACTGAGTAGATAAAATGTTTTAGCATTTTTAGTTTTAAAATAGATTTTAAATGAAATTTAGTTTGGACAGTTTAGTTAAGTAGTGTTTGGTAAAAGGTGGTTTTGACTTTAAAAGTCAACAAGAGACTATCAAAACATTTTACATAGCTTAGTTTTTCAGAGTTATCAAGTTTAAAAGAGGATTTGAAAGTTAGTTTGTAGATTTTCAAGATTTAGAGCTTAAAAAGTTAATTCTAGCACCAGGACATTTTAAGTGCAAAGTAGTTTTAGATTTAAGTGATTTATAGCATTCTAGTGTTCAAATTTGGTTAGTGTAAACTTAGAAGCATTTAGTTAGTTGGTTTAAGAGTTCTTAACTAAGAGTTTTGGCCTGCACTTAAGCTTTTGCCAAATACATCAGTATAAGTAGTACTTACTTAGTAAGTACTGCTGAAGCTCATCATTTTCCTAGCTATCTTTTAGCACTTGATTAGGTGATAAGAATTTAGTATTAAGCATTTTAGTAGAACTCCATTAGCTCTACATAATTCATCTCTTAAGTTTCATTTTCAAGCTTTAGATTAGTTCTTATGTTCCTGCAAAAGTTGAGTTAGTAGCAACTTAGATTTCTTGCTTATTACTTTTGGATACTTATTTTCTAGTTGTTCATTCCAAATTCTTTTATCTAGGTTTACTCTATATTCATATTAGTGCTTATTTCCAAAATTTCAGTTTCTAGAATCAAGAATTGAGCTAGTTAGCTTATTAAGAATTGCTTAATATCAGTAATTAGCCTGAACCTTAGCTTTTTAAGATCAAATTCCTTGTTAATCTAGTTTTCATTTAGCTTATTACATTTTAGACATCCCTAGTACACATAATAAGCTTCTTATAGTTTCTTTTGTTTTTCATTTTCATTAAGTAATAAGCTAGATATAAGCAAAAGATTAGAAAAGTTAAAATTTCAAAGAAATGCCATAGTTTCTGTAACTCAGATTAAAAAGCTAATTCTCTAGCTTATTCAGTAGTTAAAAGTTTAAAGTGCTTTTGTTAAAGTTGTAGTGTATAAGCTCAGGTTCAACTTTGCTGTTTTAAGTTTTTGCTTATTTTCATTTTTGTAATAAGCTCAAAATTGCTTAAGTCGTAGGGTTTAATTGGTACTTTTTCAATAGTTAAAAGTTGTCTGTTTTCATTAAAGTGTAAATTCCTTTTAATTACCCCGCCTACCCTTTACTTTCATTCTTTGCATTTTCTACTATGTTCTTTTAGGATTAATAAAATAGTTTTTATATTTTTAAAATTAGTTTAATAAAATTAGGGTTAAGATTTTAATAAGTAAAAATTAGGGTTCAACTGATTAGTAAAAATTGGGCATTTTTATATCATTAGATTTCTGCACATTTTTAGTAGTTAAAAATCATTTTTCTTTATTTTTCAAATAAAATTTGTATTTTCTAGAAATTAAAATAGATTTTTGGTAATTTCTTTTTCTTAAGAAATTCATAGAAAATAGAAAAATAGTTGGAAAAATCTAATTCTTTTTGTAATAATTTTCTTTTTCATTCTAATATTTTTGAAAAATAAAAATAGATTTTTAGTATTAATTTTTAGAAAAAGTTTATTTTTAGTAATTCATTTTTCTTTAAAAATCATATAAAATTCAAAAATAGTTAAAAAATTCTAATTCTTTTTCCTAAAATTTTCTTTTTAATTTTGTGATTTTTAGGTGTAAAATTTGTTAAAAGTAGTGCCTTAGATTTTAAATTTTAGTTTTAGCTCACGTTTTTAATTTTCGTGTATTAAAATTTGGTGCTAGTTAATTATTTTTAGTTTCTTTAATATTTTCTATTGTTTAATTGTGCTATTATATTCGTAGTGTACTTCAAAATTCAAGAAATCCTTTATCCATTCTTGACTCGAATCCGAATTATTCCCGAATCTCAATTCACGATTTCGTTGGGACACGACCCAAGAAGAAAATACTTCCCGGTTAAAATTATACGTATTGTGTTTTCTTAAGTGAGATTTTATCCTTTTATATTCTCTTGTTTGAGAAGTAATTTGGAAAGAATTGTCACGGGATTTAAACTATACATATATAAATTTGACTAGTGCTTACACGCCTCAACCATAGATGTTACTCTTAACTCACCAATAACTCATGTGCAAAAGTAGACTAAGGATCATCTGTTAGAACACGTGATTGGCGACTTACATCGTACAGTATCTACTAGAAAACAACTAGAGACAGATGCCATGTGGTGTTTCTTCAACGAGTTTCTAACTCATGTCGAGCTAAAGAACTATAAACAAGCCTTAGAGCATTCATGCAATTGAGGGCTATGCAAGAAAGAACTCCAATGAGTTGAATGTCATTGATTATGGGTACTTGTACCATCTCCAGACAATATTCTAATCATCCCACTTAAATGGATATTTAAGATCAAGTTGGATGAGTATGGAGAAGTTTTGAAGAACAAAGCTCAGTTAGTAGCAAAAGGTTATCATCAAGAAGCTGATATTGATTTTGAGGAATCCTTTACACCAGTTGCTCGACTTGAAGCTATCAAACTTTTCATTGCGAATGCAGCATGCCAGAACATGATTATCTTTCAGATGGATGTGAAAACCGCCTTTCTGAATGGTGAACTGAATGAAGTAGTCTATGTGAATCAACCGGAAGGATTTGTAGATCCAGAGCATCTTACTCATGTGTACCAGCTGAAGAAAGCTCTTTATGGGCTAAAGCAAGCTCCACGTGCGTGGTATGACAAGTTGTCCAAGTATCTCATCTCAACAGGATTTACGAAGGGCGTGGTCGATCCAACTCTCTTCACCAGGAAAACAGGCAAACACATTTTACTTGTGCAGATATATGTTGATGATATTATCTTTGCCTCCACTAACCCTAAGTCATGCCAACTTTTTGCACACGAAATGAATTTAACGTTTCAAATGTCGATGATGGGAAAATGTCTTTCTTTCTAGGATTACAAGTTTCACAGAATCCCAGAGGCATCTTCATAAACTAGTCAAAATATGCTCTTAAAATTTTAAAGAAATATGTTTTGACACAGAAAATATGGCGGAAAGCCTCCGAATCTAGATTGAAGCATAGGGAGGAAAACTCAAAGACCCTACACATTTTCATGAATGGTAGGTCACCTTGATGTTATCTAAGTGCAAGAGACCTGATATTGTATTTTGTTGTCTGTATTGTGTCCGGTATCAGGCAAAGCCTACGACAAGCACCTTCATGCTATTAAACGGAGCTTTCGATACCTCAAAAGAACCATTCACATAGGTCTGTGGTATCCGAAAGACTTCGGTTTTGCACTAAAAGCCTTTGCAGATGCTGATTATGCAGGTTGTCAGGACACCAGGAGAAGTACGTCTGGATCTGCTCAACTTTCCTCAAAGATGATGGCTTGTAAGAACTGGTCTTTAAAGAAGCAAAAGAGTAACTGCTATCTCCACTAACTGAGGCAGGAATACTTAGCTCTATCTGGATTTGATGTACAGGATCCACTGATGTGGTTCACAACTATCAGACTATGGCTTTATGTTCAACAAGATTCCTTTGTATTGTGACAATCAAAGTGCTATTGCGTTATGCTGTAACAGTGTTCAACACTCAAGATCTAAGCACATTGATATTCGTCACCACTTCATCAAAGAGCAAGTTGAAAGAAGAGTTGTTGAATTGTACTTTGTAGAAACCAAATACGAACTGGCAGACAGCTTTCACGAAGAGCCTGACCAAGGGAACGCTATCATGTAGAACACTCCCGACTGCTAGGCGTAAAACAAATGTCTCCAAAAACTTTGAAGGAACTACAAGAGTCAGTCAATGAGTAACAAGGTTCTCGCATTGTATACTTTGTATATTAGTATATACTTATTTATTAAAAAAATCTCTTAAAATTTTAGTCTAGATGGCTTGCAGTTATTTCAGACTGTAACCCGGTCCTAACCCTTAGGAAAGTATGTCGCCTAAAAGACAGCTGTTCCTATTACCAGGTGATTTCGTTCTCCTGGGCATGGATTACTTTATATCCGTACAACCCAAGATATAATGTACGTTTTAGTGCGTTATTTCTTTACAAACGAGAAGTCATCTATGACACCGACCAATTATCTTATAATCGATTTGATTTATCAAACATGTTTGGGGTCACTATTTAGCCATAGACTCGGCTCTTAATAAAAACGGGTCCTTGTTTTGAGGGGGGGAATCAGTTTATTCTAACAAGTTTGCAGGTCATTAAGGACACATTGATGCTGATACTATTACTGAAAGGATTGAAACGAAGCCCACAAACCTAACGTCCCCAGTCGATTGATTTCTCACTTGACTCCGTCTTATGGGTATATTTCAGATCTTGTTTCAATATTTACTTGATATTTGTGCTCAATTAGCTCACCTCCATGATTTAGAGGGAGCTCGAAACATTCTAAGTCCATTCTAGATCAAAACCATACAATGTCAGCATACTTTTGATCGGGGGAGAAAATGTGACTAAAAATATGAACTGATAACTAATGATTCGATTAATTCAAAATGTTAAGTCCTATCCTTGCATGTGCAAACTCAATCTTATCAATTATCGATGCACCCTAGTCAACTTCTAGAATTCAATAATGTCGAACTAGACCCTTTTGTTTCATTCTTTTGTATCATCAAATCAATAAATCCCAACAATCCAAAACGTTCAGGTCTTAACCTTGAAGGATAATAAGACTGAATCTCTTGGATACATCAACCAAAAGGTTCATTGATGTCAGATCCATAATCTAACTCTCAAAAGGATTGATTATTGAATTAGGTATACTGAACATTGATTCAAAACCTAAAGCTTTAGCACTGGTTAAAGAAAACTGAAGCTTCAGTGCCTTCTTCCAAAACTGAACTAACTTTCATGTTAAATATGAGTTTAGTTTTTGCATACAACCTTTAACTTGCTCGAGTAAAGTAATTGATCAATCACATATGTCTCATTCATGGACTTGTATGAGCACTTGTGATTTTGTCGCCTTCGCTGGAAGACTGATGATGATGATGATTCCAATAATCAGTTCAGCATAACATAACATCAAACCTGAACCTAGTTCAGCTTCTTTATATCAATCAATATGTCATTTTAAAAATTTTAAAATTAAAATAATTTTTAAGTGATTTCTTACAAAAGAAGTTAACTAATTAAAAAATTTGTTTTGATAAAATGATGAATTTCAAACGTTCGAATGACCTCACCTTTTTCTCTCACCTACTTTAACAGTACACAGACGGCTGTTTACTGTTCTAGGTGTCAAATACATGCTTTGCCGACTTTCATTAATTATAAAGTTTAGTACACATGTTAAAAAAAACCTTAAAACTTCTCACAAACTCACAACTTCCACTTGGTAACCATCAAACCCTCAAAAGAAAAAAATAACTAATCATATAAACCCATTTCACCAATTCATAAACCGCTCCTCATAATTCACAAATCCTTTCACCAAAAAAAACACACACACAAAACCTTAAAACAAATCAAATCATCAAAACCCTAATCACTCAAATGGCAAACCAAGAACAAATTCCTCCACAACAAGAACAACCCTTTGTTGCTGCCAAACAAGTTAGCTTCAATCTTGAAGACATCATCCTCAACACAAACAATGAGGTTGCTCTTCTATACCTAGAACATAATAACCAAGATTATTTTAAATGTGTTTTTTATTTCATTTCTAAATGCTGCCTTAGAAAACCATTTACCAGATCTTCTGACATGTATAAGGAATACCTGGCTGAATTCTGGTACTCAGCCACAGCTTTATAGAACTCTAAGGTTTTATTCTCAATCCCAACTGGTGGTATTTTTGGTGAAGTAGGATTAAATACCTTTAGGAATGCCATAAGTGCACACTACCTGGCTCACTCTAGTGAATACATTGCACCACCATCTATTGATATCGTTAGGCAATGGTTTCTAACGATTGGGTATAGGGAAAAGGTTTCAGCAAAAGGAACTCTCAGAAAGAGTCTTCTTCCTCCTAGGTGGAGGTTGCTAATGGCACAAATCATCTAGTGTTTAGGGGGTAAAACTAGTGAATTTGATCAAATCACTAACAAAGATGCTATTATGCTGTATAGTCTAGCCAATGGCATTAACATAGACTATGTAAACATATTTTGGGAGGACATCATCCTCAAGCTGAAGAAGAAACAAAGGGAAAAGGTTGTTCCCTACACTTGATTTATCTCCCTGCTGATAATGCACAAGATAAAGGAAGGATATAGGGATGATGAGGTCACACTATACCCCACCCAAGTCTTCAGTGTTAATAATTGGGCACTAAAGCCCAACCAACTTGAAGAACCTCCCTTCACAGACCACATGTTGGCTATATGTGATGCAGTTAAGCCATTGGTCTTTAAAGCTCCCAAACCCTCTTTTATTGCTGAGAGGGTTCCTCAAGGCACAAAGCCTGGAGCTTAACCTAGACATAAGAAGCAATCTTCTTTAAAACAACCATCTGTATCTAGCAAAGAGGCAACAAAAGTTGGGTCCTCTAAGGCACCCACTGGTTCCAAAACTGGCCATTTAAAGAAAAGAAAAGAGTCCAGCTCGGCCATGGACTCAAACCCAAGCCAACCTCCAGTTTCTACCAGTGTGGATCCTGGAATGCATAAAGAGGACCAGCAAGCAACTTGTGGCCCAACCTCTTTAGGGGTCACCAGTGAAGCAAGAGCCAACCCTCAGCTTAGTAGTGGTATGTCAGCATTTAATTTAAATGAGCCTATTTATTCAGCTTCTTTCATTATTTACTCTGAGTCTGTATCAGAAAATGATGCTTCAGCAGTTTCCACAACTGAAGTTGATCCTCAAAATTCTGCTCCTAGTGATTTTGTACCTCAACAATAGGGTATAAATGAAGGAACCAAAAACACTTCATATGATCACTTATTTGCAGGTACTGACCCACATGTTCTTGTAGAATAAACTAAATCTGTTAGTGAAGGGTTGGACACTGTCCTCACTCAACCTTTAACAGGAAAAGGAGCCAGCTTAATTGCTAGATAGGTTGATGAAAAAGAAGCCTCCAGAACAATCAAGTTGGAAGATTTAGCAAAGCTGGTGTCCAATGTTTAGCCAAGCTTCAAAGACCTAGATTTACCTGAAGATGATCATGTTATTATTGTAGAAAGTGATGCAGAGGAGGATGATGGAATTCATGATAAAACTGAAGATACTTTAGTTCCTAAGTCTTCATTTCCAAAGTCTTCTCTAATCCAGGAGCTTACCAACCAAGTTCTCATTCTCCAGTCTCAAAAGCATAAATTGGAGCTGGAAAAGAATAAAGCTGAAGCTGAAGCTGCTCTCCTTAAAGCTTAACCCTCCTTTCCCAATGTATAACAGCTCAATGAGCTACTCGTAAAGTCCTTGAAAACAAAATTCTTCAATATTCTATGTGCTCATGATTTCAGCAACTCACTACCAACTAAGCTGAAGGATCTTCCCTCAAAGTTTAATAGACTAATTGAAGAGGTAAAAGAATTAAAGAATCAAGTTCATAAATTGGAAATTGAGCTTCCAGGAGATTTGAAAGAAATTCCTACCAAACTAGAGGACTTTACAAAGACTGTCACCAGTCTTACATCTCAAGTCGTTAAACTAAAGACTCTTCAGTGGGAACTTCTACAGAAATTTGTTTCTCTGCCAGGACATGTTGCATCAGTTCAAGCTAAGCTAAAGACCTTGGATGCTCTTCCAGGTCTCTTGTCACACATCATAAAAGCTTTGAACAAGTTTGCTCATGTATTAGACTCTACATCCTCAAAAGCTAGAGATCAAAGTGTTCCTTCAGGAAGCCAAGCTGACACTATGCCCGCTGAGGGGGAGAAGAACATAAATCAAGCTACAATCTCCCAACTGTTTCAAAGAAGAGCTAAAAAAGTAAACCTGAACAGACCACAACCTGAAACCACAACACCACTACCTATTCCACCAGTCATCACAACCACTACATCTCAAATGCAATCCCCCTCTTTCCTACCACCACCAAAAAGCTCCTCTCAACCAAAAGGGGAGCATATCAAGGAAGATAAAGGCAAAAAGGCTTTGTCTTTAGAGGAGGCTGAGAAAGAAAGCACTAAAAGTGGCTCTGATGATGAAATAACACATATGCCTGGCTCCATGGTTGAATCCTCTAAGAAAAAGGAACTAAAAAAGTTTGACTTTGTCACTGAAAGTGGAGAGCATGTCCATTTAACTAAAGAACATATCAGTGCATGAAAGAAAATAAAAGAAGAAGTCAAAGTTGAAGCTGCCAGACATGAAGGTGAAATAAGAAAAGAAGAATTGCTTGATCTTCTTGGTTTAGAGGTGGTGAGCAAGTACTACAATGACAAGTTACAGTATGATAAATACTGTGACAAAATGATGAATAGAATAGCAGCATCAAAAATCCCCAACTGTGATGTCTTGACCAGAAATGGTCCAATTACACTCAAAGTGTACAAAGAGGATGGTACAAATGAAATTATTCCCAATTTCAAAGCCAGTGATATGTACCTTGGCGAATGGAGAGAAGTAATGGAAGCATGTCTAAAAAGAACTAGAAAAGGATAGGAAATCATCTACAAATAGATAGGAACAAGAATGGACTACATTCACACAACTAAAGTAGAACTAGGCATAAACTTGGATATTCCTCAAAGCAAACAGGACCCTCTCGACAAACTAAATGATCTTGCAAACAAGAAAAGAAAGCATGCTGATGACATCCACGACTACTTCAAAGCTAACAAAAGGCTTAAGTTATTAGTTCAGTATGAAGATCATTTACCAGGTACTGTGCTTAATGAACCTGTCCTTGGTATGATTTTGTTCAATTCACATCACAGACAGGATTTTGTTACCATTGAAGACTTTAGAGATTTCCCAAACACCATGTTATATACTGTATAAGAAATCTTCTTTAAACTTCACCAAGGTCCATGGCTTGATGATCATGCCAGGACTTTTAGTTCTCTTCTGCTTGCTGAAATTGATAAGAGAAACTTGAAACCACTCAAGCAGATAAGAGTCATTGAGCAGCTAAGGCAGTAAAATGTAATCTTTTGTAATAACTTTATCTTTTGTAATATATTGTAATGAAAGTTAGAATGAAAGGTTATTAGTTTATGTTGTTCAATTCATATCAATTATGTAAGAATAAGTTGTTTTGCTCACTTACAATTGATTATAACTTAGGCTATTTGTATATTCAAATAGGGGGAGATTGTTGGATTCAATTCCTGATCCCTTTAGTCTTTCAGTAGATTTAAACATAAAATCCCCTAAGTGTTTCTCAAACTGAAGTCTTTTCGTTTGAGTCACTGAAGCCTTTCAGCTTCAGTTGCTGAAGTTTCTTCAGCGTCAACTCTTTGGGTCTAAAGAAGATTGGGAAGTATCTTAACTTCAGTGTATGCAGCGATACAAAAATTAAAGAAGGACTCTTGGTTGGAGCTTCAGTCCAGCTTGGCTGATAATTCCAAGCTGAATGTTGTCTATCTCCTTAACATAAGCTGAAACATGTTGTTTGACTTCTAGAAAGTTTACAAGGCGGGAAAAAGATTGCTTTATGTCAAAAGGAATAAAGCAATCTCCTTGGGAAATGCTACTTCTAAAGTTGGTATAGAAGTACAACAACTTTCTTTAAAGGACTGTACCTAGTACTAGAAAGCAAACGTGCATTAAATAGTAGCTCAACCACCCATTTAATGCTTGCCACGTAGCTAGGTTAAAACTTGTAAACCCTAATCCCTTTTCCTATAAAAGGAAATGGATTCCCAGAGTAAATGCCATCTCTTCTAATTAATGTGATACACATTAAAGAGTTCATTTATCTCTCAAACAAATTGACTCGTACTACTAAAAGCTGAAGCTTCAGTTTAGTCATAACAAGTTTGTTTTCTTATTCTCATAACTTTAGTTAGAGAATAAGTTCGAAGGAGATAACACCCCAATTGTCATTTAACCACCTTGCTATTCCGCAAGCAATGTGTGTGTTATAGATTCTTTATTTGATTCTAATAAAAGTCTATATATTGAAAAGTACTTCTGTGTGCTTTAAACTTGTTCTTTATATTGTTTATATATATTTGTTTAAAACTCACTTTGTTGCTATGGAATCTGATTAGTTTAAAGTTGATAAACCTTATATCATATTCCAAGGGACCAACAAGTTCATTTACCTTTGCCTGATTGTATTTCAAGAAATCATACAACTGAGTGTAATCTACTTCATGCAGATCCTTTGTTTGTGAATAATGGTAACATGTCGTCTTCATTCTGGTTGTAAGTTGTTTAGGAACTTATGATTGCTGGCAATCTTTTCTAGAAAGTGTTTGTTTATTTTTAAATCATTCATTAACTTTGAAAAGCGATGATAGTAAGACTCAATCGATTCCCCATCAGTAGAAGTAAACATTTCCCATTCATTAAACAACTTAGCCTTTTTATCTTGAATCCCAATATCATAACCTTTCATCATTTGCTGAACATGTAACCAGATTTCTTGAGCAGTTTCA
>BQNB010165468.1:0-14218 GCA_026074375.1 Tanacetum coccineum | reverse complement strand
ACCCTGCTCAGCTATTAAGGACGTTCAAGCTTGTAAGCAACGGATCCAACCTTTTCCAACACCTTGAAAGGTCCAACATATCTGGGGTTTAGCTTCCCCCGTTTGCCAAAACGTACTACTCCTTTCCAAGGAGAAACCTTAAGCATAAATTTATTTCCAACTTGAAATTCCATCGGCTTACACTTTAAATTAGCGTAACTCTTTTGTCGATCACGAGCGGCTTGAATTCTTTGCTTGATCTGAACGATCTTCTCGGTTGTCTCTTGAACTATTTCTGGACTAGTGAGTTGAACTTCTCCAATCTCGGAACAACAAACAGGTAAACGACACTTTCGACCGTAAAGTGCTTCAAATGGTGCAACATTAATGCTAGCGTGATAACTATTGTTATATGAAAACTCAACTAATGGCAAATGGTTAACCCAACCCTTTCCAAAGTCGATCACACAAGCACGCAACATATCCTCGAGAGCTTGGATGGTCCTCTTGCTTTGTCCGTCAGTTTGTGGATGGTATGCAGTACTCATATCCAAATTCATACCCAATGCCTTCTGAATTGACCTCCAAAAATTTGATGCAAACCTCGGGTCGCAATCACAAATGACTGAGACATGT
Source organism: Tanacetum coccineum (assembly GCA_026074375.1). Classification (NCBI taxonomy): domain Eukaryota; kingdom Viridiplantae; phylum Streptophyta; class Magnoliopsida; order Asterales; family Asteraceae; genus Tanacetum; species Tanacetum coccineum. The sequence continues at coordinate 13,603 of BQNB010165468.1, read as the reverse complement.
ATTCCATGCCTCGTGACTACCTCTTTCAGGTACATTCTTTCCAATCTTTCCAAATCACTTTCCCTCATTGGTACGAAGATTGCGGATTTAGTAAGTCGGTCAACAATTACCCAAATAGAGTCATAACCTTGTGACGAATTAGGAAGCTTCATGATAAAATCCATAGTGATATTATCCCACTTCCATTGAGGTATCTCAGGTTGGTCCAATAAACCTGATGGCCTTTGATGTTCAGCCTTGACCTTAGCATATGTCAAACATTTGCTAACATAGGTGGCGATGTCGGCCTTTATATTAGGCCACCAATATAGCTTCTTCATGTCCTAATACATCTTGTGGGACTCATGCATGATCACAGTCCTCAGATCGCCATAACAAGGTAACCAACTCCTGCTATTTAAGCATAGGGTTCCGTCTGCGCGGGTTTCCAACTTCTCTTTCGGTATATCCTTCCTGATCATACCTCCTACGTCTTCATTTTTTAGATTCTCTGGTTTCTGTACCTCTATTTGAGCTTCTATAATTTGTTTGGGGAGACTCAAACCAATAGTCATGACTAAGGCTCAAACCCGTAATGGCTTATTTCGTTCTTTACGGCTTAAGGCATCGGCCACTACATTTGCTTTCCCAGGGTGGTAACGTATTTCACAATCATAATTGCTAAGCAACTCTAACCAACGACGTTGCCTCATGTTCAGCTCCTTTTGATCAAGAATGTGTTATAAACTCTTGTGATCTGTGAACACCGTACACTTGGTTCCGTACAAATAGTATCTCTATATTTTTAGAGCAAACACTACCGATCCAAGTTCCAAATCATGAGTCGTATAGTTTTTCTCATGAATTTTGAATTAGCGTGATGCATAAGCAATTACTTTCTCCCTTTGCATTAATACATCACCCAATCCCTTATGCGAAGCATCGCAATAGACCACAAAATCCCCGCTTCCTTCAGGTAGAGCCAGAATTGGGGCACTATACAACTTCTTCTTTATTAACTGGAAGGCGGCTTCCTCCTTGTCACCCCAATCAAACTTAACTCCTTTCTGAGTAAGCTTGGTCATCGACTTGGCGATCTTCGAAAATCCTTCAATGAATCTTCGGTAGTACCCAGCAAGACCTAAAAATTGATGAATCTCCATTGGTGTTTTAGGAGATGCCCAATCTTTTATGGATTCGATCTTGGCGAGATCTACGTGAATGCCTTAACTATCAATCACGTGGCTGAGAAATTGTACCTTCGGAATCCAAAATTCACATTTAGAGAATTTAGCATACAACTCCTCTTTCTTAAGCAAATTCATAATTGCCTTAAAATGTTCTTCATGATCCTTCTTGTTCCTTGAATAGATGAGGATATTGTCAATAAAGACAATCATAAACTTATACAAGTATGGCTTGCACACCCGATTTATGAGATCCATAAATACCGCGGTGCATTCGTCAAACCAAATGGCATAACTTGGAACTCGTAATGATCATATCGAGTTCAGAATGCCGTTTTTGGAATATATTCTTCACGTACTCGAAGCTGGTGATAACCTGATCGTAGGTCTATCTTAGAATAAACGTTGGATCCTTGTAGTTGATCAAATAGTTCGTCGATCCTTGGGAGTGGATAACGATTCTTCACTGTCAGCTTATTCAGTTCTCGGTAGTCGATGCACATTTGAAATGATCCATCCTTCTTCTTGACAAACAAGACCGGAGCTCCCCATGGTGAGGAACTGGGCCTTATAAAGCCTTTGTCAGATAGCTCCCTCAGTTGGTCTGACAATTCTTTTATTTTGGACGGGGCCAATCGATAAAGTGCCCGTGCTACAGGTGCAGCACCAAGTATCAAATCGATTTGGAATTCCACTTATCGAGTCGGAGGAAGACCCCGGCAAGTTTGGGGAGGGGGGGGGGGGGTGCGGGGGGGGGGGGGGAGGGGGGGGTGTGGGGTTGGTGGGGGGGGGGGGGTGGGGGGGGAGGGGGGCCCTCAGAAAAAACACTTTAGGAAAATCTTGAATGTCCTCAAGTCGCTTCTTCTCCGACTTGTCTTCAGTCTCCTTTGTAGTAACATGTGCCAAAAAGACGTGACATCCTTTTAGCATGTAGTTCTGTGTTTTAGTGCACGAGATGATGTTCAAACGAGTTTTGTTTCCCTGGTTGCTTCCATCACCATGAATAATTAAGGTTTCATTTCCCCAGGGAATACGAATGATTTTCTCGGCACAAACAATGACAGCCTGGTACTTTGCCAACCAATCCATACCAATTATGACGTCGAAACTACCAAGTTTTACGAGCATTAAGTCGATATTGAATGGATGATTTAAGAAGTTTAATGTACAACCCCGAATGATAGTGTTTAACCTAATTATTCTCTCATAAGCTAGTTCAACATCATAATAATGATCTAAGGTAGTTGGTGTGATATCAATTTAGGAGCTAAATGCAGTAGACACAAAGCTTCTATCAGTAACAATATCAAATAAGACAGAAATATAGCGACTGTTTAGAAGGAACATACCCATAACAACGTTTGAGTCTGGGTTTGTCCCTACACGGCCCACCGCATACACTTTAGCTAGAGCATTACCATTTCTGCCTTGGTTACCATGATTGTTGTTCTTCAGCTTTGGACACTCCCTCTTGAAATGTCCCTGGGCTCCACATTCATAGCAAGTAGGTTTTTGACCTGCCTCAATGCCCCTTTGGTTGTTTGTAGTGTTGGCATTTGCAGTACTCCTATAGTCACGAGCCAGATGGCCAACTCTGTTGCACTTGTAGAATTTTGGAGCACATTGACCGTCATGGTGATAGTTGTATTTAGAGCACAGAGGTTTAGATCCTCCGTAAGGTTTCTTCTCACTAGACCCTACAACATAAGCCCTGCCAGTATTTTGCCTCTTGTTCTGTTGTTGTTGTTGGTTATCATCTTGCTTTCTTTTGTTTTCACTCTGTCGTTCAGCAAAAGTGCGGATCTTCTTGTCCATCAGCTCAATTGCAAATTCAATTGCATCCTGTATGGTCTTTGGCTTAGATGTCATTACACTTCCATAAATCATGTCGGGCAAACCACTGATATATTTCTCAATCTTGTCTGACTCTTCAGGAAACATCTTAGCACACATCAATGCCAGTTCTTGAAAACGTTGGTTATAGCTTACCACATCGGTACCTTTAACCTTAAGATTCCACATCTCAACCTCTAGCTTCTTAATCTCGCCCCTTGGGCAGTACTTGTCAGTCATCTTCTTTTTCAGGTTTGTCCAAGTCATTGCATGATCAACATCGTGACCAACAGTCTTAACATGGGAGTTCCACCATGTTAGAGCACTTCCAAGAAGAGTACAAGTGGCAAACTTGATTTGGTTTTCCACAGAGAAGTTGCTTATACGAAACACAGTTTCCATTCTTTCAAACCACTGAGTCAACTCAATGACTCCTTCAATACCCTTAAATTATAGGGGTTTGAATTTCATGAAATCTGGGTAAGTGCACTCACGAGCAGGAGGAGCTTGCCTCCTTACAGTTGTGCCTGAATCATGACTGTCTTTGCCATTTCGGCTTCGGTCAGCGTCACGTGTTGCCAATGCATCGGCAATGCCCTGGTCAATTAGTCTCTTAAGTTGCTCATCAGTCACAGAAGTAGTGGGGGTGGTTGTTATGGCTGGTGTTGATCTGGTGGTTATTTTTGGTGCCATTTTCTTCAAATCACAAGAAAATATAATACCCGTTAGATTTCATAAAATCATAACCATGACAAAACATATGCACAATAAGTAAAGTGAGATCACATCACACAGTGAAATATGCAACTGAATTGAAATTAACAATGGTGTAGCTAAATCGATATTCATTCATAATAAATTCGATTACAGACATGACATAATACATCCCTTCCATATATAATCTGGAAACACACATGACCTAATTCGGTTACAAAATGATCAATACCCTTAGGTTACAAAAGGAAATATAAACAACCTAAAGCCTTACTAGCCAAGAGTTAACCCGTAATACTTAGTAGGCTAAACAACATAGCTACAGCATAACAACTCTAAGAGCTACTACCGACCTCCTCTAGTATCTCGAGCTGTGCTGGACCGCTAACGGGTCCCTATTGACCCTACAGTGCTATCACTTGTGTCTGTAATGTACTCACCAGTCTTAGTGTCTCCATAAGCTATGCCTGTCGGGTGCGGTCTACTGCCCGCAACCCTACAATCTCCGTCTGCTGTGCTAGCACTGTAGTCCGCAGTGCTCTCACCTCAGAACGGGCTGTATCACTAGCATCTATCGACTGTACCCAAGCCTCACGAGAAAGTTTGGCCTTAGTCTTGCTCACTTGCATCAGTTCTTGCAGTGACGAGCTATGGGCGTGTTCTATTCTCTACGCAACATGTTGAGTTGACCACTCATTAATAATCTGTCATCCTGTGCATCGTCCAGTCTCCCATAAATCTCATCTGTGTCCTCCCTAACACTGGTGATAAAATCTGTCATCCACTGACTTATTCCTGCTACATCAGTCATAGCTGGTGTCCCCTGCATGTCCTCAACCATCTTATCTCAAGTATCTGTAATCCCATAATCTACCTTTCTCTTAGGGTCTCGCTTAATTTTTCATTCTAAGTGCAACAATTCCATAGTCTGCTACTAAAGCCTCAAATAGGTCTAGTAGTAGGAGCAGATGAGCTCTCACCGACCTCAAATCTCAGACCTAAAGCAATACACAACCTCTTACGAAGCGGTAACGTAACCTCAGAAACACCTGCTCTACAATCAGTAGAAGGAAGAAGCAAAGGTGGTGATGGAGTAGGTAATGGTATAGGTAGAAGTGGTGGTGTCCCTGATGGTGGTGTCTCTGATCGAGATGCTAAGATGTAGGTGGATGGTACAACAGCTCTGTTAACATTAGATTCACCCTAGAATAACTGATCCGGAGGTACGGTAAAGTGAAAGAGAAATTGAGCCATATTATTAGAGAGAAAGGATAAAGATATGAGTAGTCTGAGTGGTGTGGTGGAGAGAAAAAAAAAAAGGAAGACAACACAATGATACTTTACAAATGGTGAAACTTCTACCCCTTCATGGGAAAGTATGACGGGGGTATTCATAGTTCCCAGACTAGATAGCTAAACTAACCTGACCAAGACTATAAATGATAATGTAATTCCAGATTAGTAACTATATTTTAGGCTTAACAATCCTTCCCTAATATGTGGACATACGGAGATTTACTTACAATTTCTGATCTGTACTATACAACACAAATAAAGTCTTGCAAAAGCGCTTCCAGAGCTAAAGGATGTCTTCCTGAGTACTCCTTGTCTTGAAAATTGTACTCCAGCTTGGATCTTCTGGTCTTTACTTGTATAGGAACCTTTTAGTGGCATGAGTGGATTACTTCCCCCCAAACTCATGCAGCAGGTCTTGGAAAAGCTTTCTTCATAGACTCCGTGTTGGCAAAGTTTTGGAATCAGTTCCCCCCAAACCCACAACCCTATCTTGAAGCGATTCTAAAACATTGATGTTGCTTGAACAATCTTCTACTTGTCATCAAGATGCACAGTGGAATTATTGTGAAGTTAAAACACACCAACGGGCCACTGCTTTTTGTCATTAGGGCTTGGTGAATATTCGTTCGGGGGTGCATGAGAGAAACATCAGCAATTGTTCTTCTCAGTTCAGTTTGCAGAAGAATAATTACATAACCATTTAAAGTTGAACAGTAGTATTATACTACTTCCCTGGAATTTGACATGGTAACATCAAAGTCAAACTAAGTCCCAGATGTACACATTTTCCCCCATGATGGTTGCGAACTCTCGGAAGCATCATTGTCGTGTACGTCCATATACTCGAGAAGTTCTTGTCACAAGCACAAATCTTGATTTACAAAAGAATCATTACCGTCTTGACTTCACAAACCGTAGAGGAGTTGAAGCAAGAATCAAGAATACTTGGTATAATCAAGGTCTTGTGAATGAGTGTCATCGAAGAACTTTGAAGATTTTGCTTAGACTGTGAAGTATCTTTGTCTTGGAATAGCACAAAAATACCCGTGAGAAGTGATGAATACATCTCAACCTTTAAACTATCTGGCAAAACTTACCCAACCCGTTTATTCTAGTCAGCTATGTAGTGATCACGTGGTGAAGTAAGCCGATATTCCAAAACTTGAAACTAAAGTAAAATCCAAATTTGTTACTTATCTTGGCACTATTGTGATTGAAGAACGGTGCAGAAGAAATTTCTAGTCACCTTTACCAACATCAAAAGTATAAGTAGTACAACACCTCTTGAAATTTTTTTTATCCACCAGCAAATCTGCGTGTGACATGCGTTACTTAATGTAACTCCTTTAAGGGATAGTTATCCAGGTCTTCATCTAACCACCATTGACTTCTGGAAAACTAGATATCCACGTCTTAATCATAAACTGTTTCGTTAAGGCAAGTCATCAATCGATATGAGAAAATAGAAGAAAGTCACGATGATGAAATAAGTAGAACCTTTGTGAATCACTTCAATTTGGCAAATAAGGGATAACCAAATCAACTTCATGATTACTAGTCATAGTAATCCGAATCTTAAGCCGTTTTGTGTTTTTAAGTGAATCTTTTCACGATGTTTTGGGATTAAGTGTTGAGGTTTGGTGTGGTGTGTTGTTTGGTGATTGTGGTGTTGATTGTTGTAGATTGGTATTTTTGAGTCCTTGTTATGGTTTAGGTTGATGGTTTGTTAATGGTTATGTTTTGTCGTTTTAAAGTTCATGAAATAGATTTGATATGTTGAAAATTAAGCAACCTCCATTAAATGTTAAGCCAAACCGCACCCAAAGTTAAGCAACCCGCCTCCCCTTTTGTGGACCAAACGCCACCAAAAAACCAAAGCACAACCGCCGCCTTTGCTTTGTGCCCAAAACTGCCACCATTAATTAAGCAAACCGCCGCCAAACTATGGACCAAACCGCCTCCAATAGTTAAGCAACCTGCCGCCTTATTTTACACCAAACCGCCTCCAATATTTTGATCAAACTGCCGGCATTTAAAAGGCAAACGCCACTTTTAGAAAACCAACCGCTTGTATGCCTTTTTTATTTACTCAAAACGCCATCTAATTTTGCAAACCGCAGCCGCCAAATTTTGGCAACCCGCCGCTAGTTCTTTATTGATCAAACCGCCGTAAGATTGTCAAATGCCAATAGAAAATTGTCAACCCGCCGTGGATTTTAAATTTGGGCAAAGTAACATTTCTGTTTGCTCATAAAATAATCAACCTGCCGTGTACCTAATCAAACCGCCACGAAACTTGGCAAACCGCCGCCAAGAAATATGGCAAACCGCCACCATAATTGGACAAACCGCCGGTAATATTTTGATTATTTTAAGCAACCCGCCTTTGACTTGGTCGAACCGCCAGCTACTTTTTCTTAAAACACGGATCTAGTCCCCTACTTTTGTCCATAACCGCACTTTATATTATTATTTATCAAACCCCAGAAGAACTCAAGAACGGATTAAGCACTAGTTAATCAAATAAGCTTTTTAGCTTTCAACTAAGCAATAGGGGCTGAAATTACTAAGTGGTTAGGAGAGTATAAAACACAAAATAACAACCATATCTTCGTGAATCATCAAAATGAACCAAACCCACCATTAGTAACAACAAAATAAACCAACCCTTTTAAGCTTATAAATAGAACTAGATGCTTGAGTAATCCATGATTTTGGTAGCAATCTAACCTGTTTAACTTAGAGATCGAGGAGAGAACAAGATTAACAACTAACTAAGCCTAAATTTTTTTGAGCCGTGGGCTTTTTCCACAAAAAAAGCCACGAAAATTTAAGCTTATTGAATCACGAATTCAGTAGATTAACAACACGGATTCCCCCTATGTTCTGGTGCCAATTGATAACATAAGCTTCACCATTAGAACACCCGATCCGGAGGTATGGTAAAATGAAAAAGATGTTGAGCCATATTATTAGAGAGAAAAGATGAGATATGAGAAGTTGTGTGTGTGGTTGAGAGAAAAGAGAGAAAAACACACACACACACTTTTACAAAAGTGAACTTCTACCTCTCCATGGAAGTATAGAGGGGGTATTTATAGTCCTGTCATCGACTAGCTAAACTAACCCGACACGACTATAAATGATAAATGTAATTCCGGATTAGTCACCATATTTTAGGGCTAACAATCTTCCCCCAATATGTGGACATACGGAATTACTTACAATGTTCCTATCAGGTACAAATACAACACAAATAAAGTCTTCCAAAGCGCTTCCAAAGCTGAAGATGTCTTCTGAGTACTCCTTGTCTTGAAACTTGTACTCCAGCTTGGATCTTCTGTGTCTTTACTTGTACAGGAACCATTGTAGTATGCATGAGTTGGATTAACTTCCCCCCAATTCATGCAACATGTCTTGAAAAGCTTTCTCTTTTTATAGACTCATTTTTGGCCGAGTAGTTTCTGAATCAGCTTCCCCCAAACCAACATCCCTCATCTTAAGAAGCATTCTAAAACATTGATGATAGCTTCGAACAATCTATTCTACTTGTCATAAATAAGTAACAACAGATTTTGTAGAAGTCTCCCCACAAATATCGACCATCTGCCCTTTCTTGACATTAGGGCTTGGTCGAATATTCGTTTGGGGGTGCATGCGAGGAAATAAACACATCGTTATTCTCATGTTTGCAGAATACTTCACAAACCATTCTACATGAAGTAGTATACACTACTTCCCCTGGAAGTTGACATGGTAACATCAAAGTCAATTAAGTCTCGGATGTACACATTTTCCCCTATGATGGTTGCGAACTCTCGGAAGCATCATTGTCATGTACTGTATATTTTTACTCAGAAGGTTCTTGTCATAGTGCCACTAATCTTGATTTACAAAAGAAATTCATTACCGTCCTTGACTTCACAAACGTAGAGGACGTTAAAGCAAGAATCAAGAACACTTAGGTAAAACAAAAAAAAAACAAAACAACAAAAAAAAAAAAACAAAAAAACAACACAACAACAAAAAAACACACAAAAAAAAACAAAAAAAAAACAAAAAAACCAAAAAAAACAAAAAAAAACACAAACAAAAACAAAAAAAAAAAACCACCAACAAATAAAAACCAACACCCAAAACACTGAATAAAAAACCACACACTATTAAAACACAAAATACTAAAAAAGGTCTTGTGAATGAATGTCATCGAAGAACTTTGAAGATTTTGCTTAGACTGGGAAGTATCTTTGTCTTGGAATATCACAAAAATACTCGTGAGAAGTGCTGATTACATTTCTCAACCTGTAAACTTTCTGGCTAATTACCAACCTCGTATTTGTCAGACTATTGTAGTGACATTGGTGAAGTAAACCCGATATTCCAAACTTGAAACTGAAGTAAAATCCCCTAAATTTGTTACTTAATCTTGCACTATTGTTGATTGAAGAACGGTGCAGAAGAAAATTTCTAAGTACCTTATACCCAACATCAAAAGTATAAGAAGTACAACACCTCTTGAAATTATCCACATCGACATCTGCGTGTGACATTGAGTACTACAATGTAACTCCTTTAAGTGATAGTTATCCAGGTCTTCATCCAACCACCCCTTGACTTTTGGAAACTAGATAATCCAAGTCTTAATCATAAATCATATTGGGGGAAGATTGTTAGCCCTAAAATATGGTGACTAATCCGGAATTACATTTATCATTTATAGTCGTGTCGGGTTAGTTTAGCTAGTCGATGACGGGACTATAAATACCCCCTCCATACTTCCATGGAGGGGTAGAAGTTCACTTTTGTAAGGTGAAGTGTGTGTGTTTTCTCTCTACCACACACACATCTTCCCATCTTTTCTCTTTTCTCTATATTTTAATGGCTTATGTACAAATATCAGTACATAACCCGGACTTCAAATAAAGGAAGGTTTATAACTCATCCTCACAACGAGAAAATTAACATTTCTTGGTCTTGAGCTGTTCTTACAAGACATTCAATGTTTTTAGCTCAAGAAAAAGATAGTGTACGTATCAGTGCGCCTATACCCTTAGAGTAGAAGAGAATGTTCTTAACATTTGGTTTTTCAAAAAGTTGAACACAAATTTTTAAGAATTTTTCAATGACAATTTCTTTAATCTTTCAAAATTGTGTGTTTATATACTCCAACCTTCACAATGTTTTGCATAAAGGACAACAATTTTTCAATTGGTCCTTTTTTGAGGGACGAGTTTTTCGAAAAAACAAAGTTTTAATGATTTTAGATACTATATCAACAACGTCAATTCTTATGTATTTCAAAACATTATCAAGATGTTTCAAAACCATTCATGCTGGATAACACTTTCTCCCAATGTATTTTTCAAGACTAATTTTAATCACTTGCGTATTTTTTATAACTAAGTGTTTATTTTTATAAAATAAGGGGAGTAAATATAATTAAAATGGTTGATCTAATCTACTCAAAGATTGCACTGAATAGTAAGAAAGGTTTTATGTGTTTCAATCTTATATTCCCAACAACATCTTAATTTTACGACGATTCAGAAGTCATTAAGGTGGTTAGCGTTAGGAATCAATCCTATGATAAAACCAGAACCAGGAGGATACATACCTTAAGGATAATTCCAAGTTAAAAATAGCATAGTCCTTAGGTATGATTTGGAGATGAATGTATATAGGAATAATGCCAACTAAGATTGAGCTACAAACACTGAACAATCACAACAAGGTTAGTTTAGTAATGACGACTTCGGTAAAAGCATTGAAGGCGTTTGAAGATTGAAAAAAAATGTTATGGATAAAGGGTCTAGAGAAAGAAGCCCTCCACACAACTTAAGCAGAAACAGGGTCAAAACATATGCTGTAGAATCACGAGTTGATTGCTGACATAAAAATGCATCATGCGACCAGTAATTGCAATGCACCACCCTTCCCAGCCATTCGGGTTTCTGATATCTCAACAGAAACTTGTCTCATTTGTCACGGACAGATACACACTGTTATCTATTGAACATCTCATTCCGAGATCGTTGATATTTGAATATTGGTGGCAATTCTGCTCACAGCCTATGCCGAGTACTAAAACCAAATGCCACTAATAGAGTTCTAGAGCAAGAGATCAAGTAAAAATCTCGTCTAGGACATTCCATTTCAAACACTTGTTGAACATCATCAAGTTTACAAGCTGTTAACAAGAGTCCTATGCAATATCCTTGTGATATTTGCCAGAACATCTGAGTGATACTATAAGTATTCACAATGAAGATGGAAATCCTGCTTGAGTCAGCATCAAACAAGCTCTTGGTAGAATGACTTGCGATGATTCTATATGGAATCATACTTTGTGACAACTGGATGGATATCGATTTGGTGCCTTAGGTAAATGAATTGAGGTTGATGAATTATTGATATAAAGCTTGTTAAATACTGCGCGATGTGTTACACAATCGCTTTTACAAGTAATACGTCGATTTGCGTTTTCAAAGTCAATTTTTTCTCTTTATATCACTATCGTAAACCTGCGGTTAATAACAGGTGGTTGACGGAAAATATCCCAATCAACCAAAGTGTCGATTAATTTAACACATGTTCGTTGCCCCTCAATTTACTACAAAGACAAACTAACAAGAAAGCTCAAGATTTAAAGACAAAGACTTCAGCCAAACTTGATTTTGCAAGCTTTCAAGATGAGGCTTAGCTCTATGAGAAATGTTTGGTCAAAGACACAATATCGCCAAGATGGCAATAGTCGTTAAAGACAATGACAAAGGTCCTTACTCAAGTCATGATCACAAAGCCTATGAAGGAACAAGCCTACAAAAATAATAACAAAGAGAAAGACCTAAGAACACAATGAGCTTAACGACAAAAAGCAATCTCATTGATCTCATGAAGGAGGGATTGTCTTCAATGAACTCACATTTCAGGAGGGAGATTGTTAGCCCTCAAAATATTGGAGTACGAACATGAAGTTCGTCCATTATGAATGTAGTATCAGGGTATCAATATAGTTATTGCCTGTAATAGACGAAAGTATCGGGAATCAGGCTCGATAGTTAATCTATCTCGCATAATCTCATCATCTAAAGTGCCAACAAATCTATAGTCTACTCTAAAGCCTCTAGTAGGTCTAGTAGTGGGAGCAGATAAACTCTCACTGACCTCAATCTCGGACATAAAGCAATACACAACCTCTTCCTAGGCGGTAATGTAACCTCGGAAACACCTGCACTACAGTTAGTAGAGGGAAGAAGCAAAGGTGGTGATGGAGTAGGTAATGGTATAGGTAGAACTGGTGGTGTCCCTGATGGTGGTGTCTCTGATTGAGATGCTAAGATGTAGGTGGATGGTGCAGCAACTCTCATCATGGCCACAGATGCCCTGGTATGTAGAAGTACAATAGGTGATGGTAGTGGTAGTGGATGGGAAGTAGATGGTGACTCGGCTCTCAACCGAATCATAACAGCTCTATATCCTAAAGGATAAGTAGGACTAGCAGGTAGTGGTGGAGGTGATAAAGGTAATGGCGGTGATAGTATCGGGGGCAGTGGTGATAGTATCTGGGGTAGTGGTGATGACAATGGAGAGAGTGGTGATGGTGATGGAGTAGGTATGGTAAGAAGTCTGGCAACCTCTGTATCTAAAGGAAGTGATATGGTTGTCTGAGCTCGGACAGACTTCCTAGCCGTAACACGGTGTACGGGTGGTGGGACAGAGTCGGTCGGAGCTGGGTTCTCCTCCTCCTCATCCTCGTCCTCTACTTCATCATCAACATCGTCTTTGGAGGACTCCTCCTCATCCTCATCATCTCTGACATCAGGATAATCAGCTGGATCCTCCTCAGGATCCTCATCCTCCTCCTTCAGATCCTCCTCAGAATCGGACTCAGTAATGTAACCAGGTGAATCAGCAGTAGGTGAGACAGCAGTAGGCAATGGCTCCTCCTCAGCTGGAAGCACATCATCCCCTGGTGGCATAAACTCTGGGTATACTGGCTCCGGTACATATGGTACATAGACAGGTGAAAGTGGGTACTCAGGACCGAGCACATAATCAGAAGATGGTGTGGCTTGAAGAGCGGCCTCCACATAAGGGTCCTCTAGCATCATGGGCAGTCCATCGACTCCCGGAGATCCCATGTCTGACAGATCCTCGAACAGACTAGATACCTCCGTGTAAGTAATCGTAGAATCCTCTGAATCTGACATGACAAAATCTGAAAATCAAAAGTAGCTTATATAAGTATTAATATAAGACTCTTATTGTAATATACATAGTATTTTATAACATGTATATCAATCATGAATGCATATAGTCTAACCAACTAATGCAACACTAGTGTATGTATGTCTCGTGAAAACCTCTTTATATGAATGCAATGTTTGAAAACGGTTATAGTCTAGCAAAAACATTTGACTTGGTTCTTTATAACCTCGGCTCTTGATACCAATCTGTAACACCCCCAAATTGGGTCGCAGCGGAATATGGGTCTGGGGTGGCACTTCATAGATCAATAGCACAAGATATATATAAGAACGACCATTTAAAAGTCTTTTAAAACCAATACATTGGATTTTACAAATTGTTGTTAC
>BQNB010165467.1:3484-14218 GCA_026074375.1 Tanacetum coccineum | reverse complement strand
AGTAGTATGCAAATATACATGCGACACTCATCATATCATTCAAATCTTTCACAAATTTGTGAATTTGGAACAAGTATTCGGAAAGTTTACTCAGATAACTATTTAGCAGTCTTGTAAAGTAAGAGTTGAGAATGTTGGAAACATTAGAGTCTAACTTGCTAAATTAGTTTCATGCATATCTGTTTTAGTATTTGGATAATTGGGATTGTAAGACAAATTTTATTTTCTAATGAATGAATATATATGGTATTTTTTATTCATACATATAAAAATTGTTATCCTATATTTGCATGTTTAATCCTTGAATGATTTTATCATTCTAAATATGTCCATTGTCGGTTAACAATATGAGAATATTGTTATGTAAGGCAAATGTGAGTGTTGGTTATATTCTTTGAATATATGGATTGTTCCCGCCAAACTCATATGTATTCACAAGGGATGCATATTGGATACCCCAACTTTCAAAATTTACTTTTGGATCCTCGTCATGAGTAAATATCAAAAATGGTTAAATAATTATCCTTAGACTTGAGATGCAAGCAAGTTCTGTATGTGTGGATATCACTTTTGTAATTATAGCCAAACGTTGTCCTGAAATATGGTAGTTATATATTCCAATTTTTCAGAGTATATGTGAAGTAGCATCCACAACACTTGTAGTCAATAAAGGATTTGTTCCTCCACATTATATGTGTAGAATGATATCATTGGGCCCTTCTCTAGATTTAATCAGATAAATGAATGGCCGTTCTCAAAGGGTAATCCAAGATGATTCTTGATTACATTTGGTCTATCTGAATTATTTCTATAACGAGAAACTAAAATGTTAAACTGTATGGAATGAGTTAGGATCCATATCCATAGTTTAACGGTATCTGAACAAAGGGGAATGAGTTAGGTATCCATATCCATGGTTTAACGGTATCTGGGTAACAAAGGCTTGATGATAAAAGCAAGTAATCAGACAACCCATGATAATGCTAAGATTGTTCTTGAATACTTTATTCATAGTATTTTTTATTAAAAGGTAAATTGTGTGTGTTTGCTAGACGTTGCCAATTATCAGTATATCTGCAGCCTGCTACTCCGACTCCCAAGTGGGAGCTGTTGGAATATGTTAGTCAGTTTCGCAAGTTATACGTTAGAAATACGTGAGCCTATTTGGGGGCAACGCGGGTTTAACTCTTAGAGTATGTTTTTACTTCGCGGATGAATATTTAAATAGTCTGTTGAATTTACCGTTTCACTTGTATAACTAGCTTATGTGTATTTAAATATATAAACCAGGGATCAAATTAGAAAAAACCGAACCATTATTGGTGCCCTTTATTATGGCGGCCCCTTAATGGCTTCTAGGGAGGGGGTTTTAGCTTTTCTCATTTTAGAGATAAGGAAAGTTTATCTTGATAAGAATTGAATTTAGAGGTTATATTGTTTTAAAGACTATAGGTTGGGAGCCTATTATAATTACCACCCGTAGACCTCATTATTCATCATTCACTGTTACCTAAAAATCCACCAAAGAATTTTCCTTGCCTCTCGCTCTCCCCTTCTACGAATGGTGAACCCATACACTTAGGTTTTTCGGTACTCTTTTCCCTCACCGAAAATCGAACAAACTCTCAAGGGTTTTTTGATTACTTCTTGTCTTCCTTGCTCGACGTAACAAGATCCATATACGGTGTTTGTTTGTGTTCTCCTATTTCGACATTACACAATACCCAAGTTAGGGTTTTCGGTTTAGGTTTAAAAACCCTAATCGAATTCGGTTTACTTGGTTTTCGGTATAAACCCTTTTAGGTTTTATTGGTTTTCGATTCAAGACTCATGTGGTTTTCGTTTGGTAATCGAGTTAAACACTTGGTGTTTGGTACGGATATATTAGACTGCACATCGACTCATACTTGGTTGACGTTGTTTGTGAGATAACCGTTAGATGTGGTAATTTAATCACTCGTTTCAAGATCAAGATCTGGCGTAAGTTTATTGATTTTTATCATTAAACAAAAGGTTAGTAAATTACTTGTTTAATTTATATGTGTTAATCTATATGCTAAAACTAGATCCATTCCGGTGCGTACTCGTAGCTAATTGGTTACCTATTTTGTTAAATCCCAACATAAGTGTTACATCACCAGTATAAAGCAAATAGCGATTTATTTACTTTCATATTCTCTTAGAATGCCTACAAGTAGCAATGTACTTAGGTATTGAACAAAGTATATGAAGTTCTACTTATGTAGATGAGGGACTAGCCATCCATGCTTTCATTAACTTGAACTTTTAGCATGCAATTCCTCCTTAATCGGTCTGCATAGCCACAAGGGTGTTTAGCACTATAAGGAGTGAATCGAGTCCAAGAAAACATACCTAGAAGACTTGCTAGCAATTTTCTTTACTCGTTGCGGTTTAAACTCATACATCGTGACAAGTGCAAGATGTCATTATTTTGGTAGCTATAGACAAAATGTACTCTAGTTACACAAAATATTTTATATTATCAAATATTTAAGAATAACAAATTAAATGGTTAATGATAGATGAAATTTGAAAGTGATGTTTTAACTAATAATGATAGAAATTCAATTCAGAATTAGATCCTATCTTATTCTTGTAACCAATGAGAATGAGATTAGGAGTAAGTCTCATTTTTTACCAAGAATTAGGGACTATGTTTGTCTTATTGTAGAAAACAAACTTTTGTTACGAATTATGTTGCATAACACAATTAATCTGAACATACTAAAGTTTTAATTTAGTTTTTATGATAATGAAATTCTTAAAAGAATTTATACTACCCAATTAATTACTAATAAGGGGACTTAAGCATCCAAAACCTTGACCTCCCAACTTATTATCGAAGGTCTGACCAGCGTGTAAACAATTAGGGAAGAGGTAAGCGTTGTCGAGCGTTTTATTAAATTGTTAAATGCAAACTATTAGTTTTATGAGACACATGAATTAGTAACTCTTCTATTGTAATGTCATGTACTTGTTTTGTCTAATCTTATGCTCGAGTCAAGGTCTGCAATAAAGCTTAGCTCGATTTAAGTCACCAAAAAAAGAACATGCACAAATGACAAGATCTGTACCTATGAAATTTTTTGCATTGGGTTGGCAAGGCCCCTAGGTCTGGCCATAGAGGTCAATCCAAGTTCATGTGTTCTTGCTTTGGGTTTTTTTTGGTCATAGAATTAAAATTTCAATAAGGGTTTAGACACATAATATTTTTATAAATATGTGACCAAATCGTGTACACAAGAAGCATGCAAAAATCTTTGTTTATCACAAGTTAAGAAACAAGTAAGAAAACATTTTAGTTAACTTTGTAATTTTGGACATCATCTTGTCACAAAAGTTTCTGTTAGCTCCATTTGAATGCACACAGAAGTGGAGAAGTGGGTCAGCGCGAAGCTAATTAAAAATCCGACTTCTTTAGGGAAAATTACCCTCCTTATACCTCTCTTATAGTTTTGTTCAAATGGGTGAACCGATCTACCAGTTGACTTAATGATTTATTTAAGAAAAACATTTATTTCTCCAAGAAAATAAGTTTCATAGTTTAATATCCATATTTATTTGTCCAAACCCAATTTTTACAAATAACACATAAAGGTCACTAGGATTATAAAATTATGTGTGTAATTCTACAGATAAATTTATACAAAGTTTCTCTTTAAGTATTAGTCCGTTTAAAGTTTAATTTTTTTTTCATATAGTCAGAAGTCACAAGGAGTATATACTCATAAGCAATTAAAACAGACAGAAAAGTGAGGCATATAGGTGAAAGACAGACTTCTATCCAGGATAAGCAGAAAATCACTCAATACCCTGATGTCTCACAAGTGCATTCACCAAATGAAGAACAAAAGACTTTTAACTAGGTTTTCTTCTAAAGTGCAAGATCGCCACATCCATAATATAACTGATTACGTGCAGTCTTTAAGGCCGTGATAATAAAAATAATAGAGACTTTAAACACTTTCAATTAACTATTTTAATTTGTAAAATCTATTCTTATTCAATCCTACATTAACTAGCATTAAAGCAAGATTCTAGGTTTTTATTTATTTTTTATGGCAAGAATTGCATATTGTTGTCATAATTTTCGATCAAAACAATAAATAAAGGTTTCTCATGCAGTTCTAGAGTGTTTTATAAGTGTGTAACCCATAACACCAAACGAGGTTGGCTCTGAACCAATTGTTGGGATTTTGATCTACGTAAACCTTATTTACTACGATAATGCAGGGATGGATTAGGTTGATGACAAAATAAAACCACACGTATAAAGAAGAAACACTAACCTTTTAGTTGAATGCTTTAAGCAACACCGGAGAATCTTTAACCTGGAAACTTTAGTGACTAAGGTTTTCACTTCTATGGTGGCTCACGCAACCGTCCAACAAAAAATGGCCACGGTGCTTTAGTCTTTACTTCACGTCTCTCGAACACCGAGTGTTACACCTTTCTTGAATCGAAAACCACAAACAACCTTTGTATATGAACCGAAAACCACAAACCCTAATTAGGGTTTTAACTAAATTTGGTTAAACTGAAATTCAAGAAATCAAAACCCTAAAAGTTTCATGTTGTTGTCGACTTTGGTGAACAATGAAAACTGAAACCTTGTAGATCTTAACTTGTATTTGAACCTTGTGGGATACCAAATCGCACGTAGAAACCCATTAGGGTTTTACCGAAATCAAACAAGGAAAAAGGGAAGAACCAAAAACCCTTGAAAGGGATTTTCGGTCGAAGGTTTTGGGAGAGAGGACAACTAAAAATCTTTTAGGTTTTAGGGATTTGAATGAAGAATAATGAGCTAGGTGTGAGGGTCATTATATAGGACCGAAAACCTAGTCCTTTGGTGAACAAGGAAACTTAATTCATTTCCTTATTCTATTCCTACCACCACTCTTTATTTTTAAAATCTGAATCAAACACCCCTCTAATAAAAAGCCATAGGGGCCGGCTCTTTCAAACCAAGCACCCCTTTGGGTTTGGTTTTGTCAATTTAAGTCCCTTCGTTTACATAATTTTAAATATAACCATTTAGTTAGTTATAACTATAACGATGTATTTAAATAATATTACCGTGATGTATATTTAACACATAACGTATTTTTATGTGTCTTAACATATGTGCCCCCAATTGGCTCACGTATTTCTAATCGTATAACACGTGGATCCAACTACCACATTCCAACATTTATGTTATCAACATTTACATACGAGTGAACAGTTTAAGCGTGAATACGGTTAATTTGATCCTAGAGGCAGCCTTGTCGTTTCACTAATTCACTTTCGGGAGTTTTGGTAACAAAAAGCATAGTTGGACTAAAATTGCACTTTTCAGAAGCACCTTTGCGAAAGGGGAAATGTATTTGCACACTTCTACATAGTTGTACTTTTTAAGTATAATTTGCTTTAATTGTTTGTACATCTGAGTGTCCCAATAAGATTTAAGAGTGTGCCAATCATTTACCTTTGTAAAATAGTAGACTTTTATGTTTGAAGAAATTAGTGATGGAACAAGCGGTTGTGTTTGCGTGCATTTTTTAGCTCAAAGGCGGGTTGCTTACTGCTGAGAACAAAACCCAAATTAAGGTGCTTGTTAACTTTTGTTATGTGACTCTTTAACCAAGTTACAAACCTCTTAGGCAGAGTTCCTAATCGTTGTAGTGTATTATAGGAAAGACTCGGGGGTTATTATCATTCTCTAGGAGAATAGTTTGGGTAGGCTCAAATTGTATGTTTACTAAGGTCTAAAGGTTGAGAAAGATTATTTTTGTGTTCTTATGATTTTTTAGAAAGCAAGTAAAATCTAGGGTTTGAAGAGGGGGTTGATTAAACTACTCCAAATTATGTAGAAAAGTAAATTGATGGAAAAACTCGTATGGTTAAACAAACGTGTTTACCTAATCATGCATTACTCCCTAGTTGTTTTCTCTGATTTTATTGCCCATCTACAAACACCGCTCAGGTCTAATAATAAATTCACTTACAACAAAAACTTAATTCGGAATCTACCCCAAGGTGATCCAGATATGAAGATCTAATCACATGTATCCTCTAACCTAATCGTATTTCCTTAAACGTCTATGCTACGATACAAAGATCAAATAGCTAGTTTTCTAAAGCCTAACGCGCACACCACTAACAAGAAGCAATAATAAAAGAGAATTAACAACTAAGTTTCACGCAATCATAAGCAAACACATATAGATTTAGCCAAGGATGTTAATTGAAAGTGAAGAACGATTAATCAAACATCACATAGATATATTGAATGATTAAAGGGGTAAAAGAACTTCACTTCAATTAAACATGGAGTATCAATGAGTACAAAAGGGTTTAAAAACCTTAAAATTCAATCAATATAGATGCTACTAAAGTTCCTCCTATTTTTCGACCACAAAATATGATAAGTGAGGTTTGTATATATAGGAAATCGAATCTTCTTTGTCGGCTAGTATGCCGCCATCACTCTTCGTATTGATGCCGTCGCCATACAATCATGACGACGTCAGTAGCAAGTTCTGATGCCGTCTCACGATCTGAGAAGTCACAACTTTGAGTAAAAAATCCACTTTCTAGGCACTTTTGGTGAAGGCGTCAGAATGGAAGTCACAAGCTTGAAGTTTTGTGTTTTTGTCCAGTTTCTTCCTGTATCGAGCCTAAGTCACGTGCTTTTCCTTCAAATGCTTCCCAAACACTAAAACATCATAAAGAAATGATTAAGTACAATATTTGGGCATATTTACATGATTTTGGGGGTTAAATGACCCTAAAAAGTGTCTAAAATGACACCTCATTAGTGATGAATTTGAAAATGAAATGAGTAAATGTTTTAAGATGTCGATGATGGGAAAAATATCATTCTTTTTAGGACTACAAATTTCTCAAAATCCTAGAGGCATCTTTATTAATCAATCTAAATATGCTATTAAAATGATAAATAAATATGGTTTAGAACAATGTAATGTTGTTGACACTCCCATGGTGGAAAGGTAAAAAATTAATGAGGATCTAAAATTGACTTAAGTTGACCCTACTTGTTATCAAAGTATGGTCGGCTCCCTCATCTACCTCACAGCAAGTCATCCTGATTTAATATTTGTTGTCTACATATGTGCCTAGTATCAGGCAAAGCCTATCAAAAAAGCACCTTACTGCGGTTAAACGGGTCTTTCGTTACCTAAAAGGAAACATCAATATGGGTCTGTGGTATCCGAAGGACACCGTATTTGATCTAACAACTTTTGCAGATGTAGATCATGCAGGTTGCCAAGATTCAAAGAAGAGTACATCGGGAAGTGCACAGTTTTTGGGTGAAAAGTTAGTAAGCTGGTCGTCCAAGAAAAAAATGCACTGCAATTTCTATTACTAAAGCAAAATATGTCTCCTTATCTGGTTGCTATACATAAATCTTATAGATGCGGTCACAATTAACTGACTATGGATTTGACTATAATAAGATCCTGTTGTACTGTGACTCCAAAAACGATATTTCCTTGTCTTGTAACACCATTCAACACTCAAGGGCAAAACACATTGCAGTTTGATACCATTTCATCAAGGAACAAGTTGAGAATGAGATTGTTGAGCTGTACTTCGTTAAGACCGCTTATCAGCTAGCGGATATCTTCACAAAAGCACTCGCAAGAGAATGCTTCAACTTTCTCATCAACCGCCTAGGCATGCAAAGCATTACGCTTGAAGAGCTGAAAACACATTGCGGATTCAGACGAAGAGTAATTATGATTAATACTTCATGTATCCTATGTATTCGATGTAAAATATTTTATCAAAAAGAACAAAAAGATTTTCACTTTCTCAAAAATATTTTTTAAAAACAAAATACAAAAATATATAACCAGAAAAAGAAAATACAAAATCGGAAAATTTGAAAAGCCAAAAAGAATCTTCTCAACATGTCTTGCAGGATTGATAATATCTATGATTTTAAAACACAAGAAATGGCTTGTGTACAATTAGTGCACAACCCGGGCTTTCTAGATAAGATGAGTGTACGCGTCAGTGCATTTATTCTTTATAAAGAAGAGAAATCTTCTTTGACCCGAACAATTTTTTCCTTTTCAAAATGATCTTACAAATCATGTTCGGGTCAATCAATTTTAAATGTTGGATTAAATCATAATCTGTTTTTGTCATCAATGGAATAAGTTTTTCAAGAAAATTTGATCTTTCAAACAAATCCAAGAAACCTTTAAATAGATTATGGGTCTTTATTCGAGGGGAAGACATTGTTTTAACATGAAAATTTCCATAACTGTTTAAAAAAATAATTAGAATAACGTTCATCATCTGGAAAAATAATCAAGGAAATTAGAACACTAAAAAAAACTACAACTCTTTAAATAGAAATGGGTCTTTGTTTTAGGGGGAGAACGTGCTTTCGGATATAATTTTTCAAAAAGTGTCAAGATAAAATAACCAGGAAAAGTGTTAAAACTTTAAACGGGTTATTATTTGAGGGGGAGTTAACATGATTAACTCAAGGACTAGTTTTGCAAAAAAAATTAGGAGTATTAAGTGTAACTTATTAAAAGTTTACCACTCAAGGACCTTAGATGCAAAATAGTTTCACCCTTAAGGTGTTAAGTGTGCTTGATATTTTTTAGTCATTATTTACATTAACTTAGAAACACAATGGACTTAAGTTGCCAAAATTTGAAACTTTTGTTATATAAACACAACACCCACCGAGCCTCCTCATTCCTAAACACTTAGAAATTTGGTTTCCTCCTCCCTCCACACTCACATCGTTCGCACAACCCCAACACCATTCAAGAATTTGTTTTCAAGCTTAAGGTAAAACACAAAAGATGTTTCTCATCACTTTCTTATATCACTTGTAAAAGGAATTGCTTTATTTCACCCTTAATCTCACGAAATCTTTAAATTAAGGTTTAGGGTTCTTGAAAATTAGAAGTGATTGTAAGTTGAAATTAACATAGCGATTTTGTACCTATAGGAGTGTTATAACTTATGCCAATCCAATTTTAAACGATTCTCTGATTTGGTTGAGTTTTTGAATAATTTAAAGATCGAATTAGGCGAATGAGGATGAATGTTCATCTAGTGTGATTGTTATTGTGTTGGTACCACTCTTGTATGCTTAGGAAAGCTTTAGAAACACTTTGGAATGAAAAAGATTGTTTCTTGAAAGTTTTTCGAATGTTTCTAGCGTGTAATGAGAGAACAAGTTTATGTATATGCTTAAATATGTTTGTGTTTGTGTTATTATCACTTGTACACTCTTAGAAATGCTTTAAGATCCTTGAACTTGTGTTATGAATTTGAAAGTTACGATCTTTATGTATTTCGAGTGTTAAGTGCCACTTAGAATACTTTTTAGGTGCATTTGATGCTATAAAATGAGTGTTTACATGTTGAGTTTGTGGATTCATGCTTGAAAAATGCTTAGATTAAATGGTCATAATGTTTTTGTGATAAGAGGATCGAACATGCGATCCTTGAGGTGTGTTTCGTTTCTAGCGAATCTCAACACCGAACCATATGGTTCATTTGACAGCAAATGACAGGCCAAATGTCTGTGCAAACCACAGACTCACTGGACCAACGAATGACAAGGTTCAGCAAACCACAAGGGTCAGCGAATGACTACAAGGGTCAGCGAACCATAAGGTTTAAAACCAGCGAATGACTGATAACATCAAATATTTAATACTTTTTAGTGTCAAATTACCACCTATATTACTTGCAAATGTTTCACTAATACTCAAAAACAAGATATTTTCTATCATTTTGTAGTTTTTAGGTGAAATACAGGTAATTGACAAGAAACAAGGGAAAAAGGACTAAAAGTACAAATATTCACAGATTCTTAAAAGTAGTTACGGCATAATAGATTTAGAAGGTTACGCCGTAACAAATCTCAAGCAAAGACATATCATTCATGAGGAGATTACGGCGTAACCACATATATGGTTGCACCGTAACTAGTATTATGGAAAGAAATCCTGACCAAGTTAAGATTACAGCGTAACAACCCAAATAGTTGTGCCGTAACCGAGAAGATCCTGATTATGGAAAGATGATCTGTGTAACATAGCAACTAGTTATGACGTAATATATTCAAGCCTTTAATATGAAAAAAGGCGTCAACACTTTACGGCGTAACACCTTATGTGGTTATGCCGTAACCAATTAGAAGTCAAATTGCATTTACTACAAGTTTGCTGAAGGGTTTACGGCGTAACCAAAAAATTGGTTACGCCAAAATCTTGTATTACGGCGTAACCAAAAATTGGTTACGCCATAAACGTTCAATACGGCGTAACCAAAAATAGATTACGCCAAAAAGTAAATTTTTACCTATACTTTGGAATGTCGACATCAGCAAGGTTACGACGTAACCCACAAATCAGTTACGCCGTAAAACCCCCAGAAGCCTATAAATAGGGGCCAAATTCAGCCTTAAGAATCATCCTTCTCCCTCCCATCTGAGGGGATGACTAGGACATCTCCTCAAGTCATTTTTCAGCACTCACGAGCCATTCTAAAAGGAAGAATCTAGTCCAGATCATCATCATCATACTAGTTTGGTTCGATTAACATGTTTTCATTACTTTCATTAATTGACAGAGATATTGATTGTATGAATTCAATTTTCGGCTAAGCTTATCTTATTAATTATCATTATGATTCATTTACTTATTGTTAATTGTGTTTATCTGTTTG
>BQNB010165466.1:0-10306 GCA_026074375.1 Tanacetum coccineum | reverse complement strand
TTCATTTATACATTCATCCATTTTCCATCCAAGTTTTCTCTAACATCACAACCCACATTTCACTCTTGTTCTTGCTTGATCTTAAGATGAATACCAATCCTAGACCTCTGATGGTTTCAAACCAAATCCGACCTCCTGGTTTTCCTCCGATTCAAAACAATTAAAACCGTTTCTATCCAAATCAAGGAAATAATTTCAACCAAAATCGAGGAACCAGTTTCAATCAAAACCGTGGAAGTAACTTCAATCAAGGGAAAGTTTACCAACCTCCAACTATTCAACCACCAGTTTATCAAGCTCCTCCTCAACAAATGCAAGGAGTTTCAAAGACCGATTTCGAGAATTATGTCAAGGCTAATGATGCTGTGTTACGAAATATGCAAAATCAAGGCCAAGGTTTACAAAACTAGATGACAAATTTAACGAAAATGCTTTCTAAGTTCATAACTTCCAACACCGCTTCATCTTCGAATTCAGGAACTCTACCAAGTCAAACCGTAACTAACCCCCGTGAGCATGTTAATGCTATCACCACACGAAGTGGTAAAACTTGTGAAGGACCTTCGACTCCTCTTGTTCCTACACTCATTGTTTCTACTCCTCTAAAGGAACCCAAACTAAACCCGGAGACGTCAATGGACAAAGTGCAAAAACCAAGCTCAGAAAATACCACACAAGTCCCACCTCCGGAGGATCATGATTCTATTTTATTGAAATTCCAAAACCAAAGGCTAAGAAAACTCTTCAAGAGCCAAATTCTCTAGAGCCTAAATAATATCAACCTAAACTTCCATACCCCGAGAGGATGAAAGTGAGAGAGAGAGAGATACACCCAGTGCTCAGTAGAGCAGGTTTATGAAGTTGTTTAAACAACTCCGTTTAGAAATTGGTTTAAAAGATGCTCTCATCGAAATGCCGAAATTCAACAAATGGTTAAGCACTTTATTAAGAAACAAAGAGAAACTTGAAGGAATCGCCATCACAACCGTAAATGCTAAATGTTCTGCCATCATCTTGAACAAAGTTCCCGAGAAACTCGAAGATCCTGGAAAATTTCTTATTCCGTGTGCTCTACAAGAACTTGATAGGACTAATGCTTTAGCCGATTCCGGAGTTAGCATTAACCTTTTACCTCATTCTATCTACAAGCAACTTGGGCTTGGTGCTTTGAAACTAACCCGAATGACACTCGAGCTTGCTAACCGTTCTGTTACGCACCTAATGGGTATAGCCGAGGATGTTGTGGTTAAAGTTGATGGTTTCACTTTTCTTGCCGATTTTGTTGTGGTTAATTTTGAACCTGACCCGAGAGTGCCTATTATTTTAGGGAGACCTTTTCTTCGCACCGCAAAAGCTCTCATTGATCTATATGATGAAAAATTAACTTTAAGAGTAGGAAGCGATGAACTCGTCTTTTATGCTGAAAAATCTAAGAAAAGCAAGAATAAGCAATTTGCTCACGCTATTTCTGTCATTGATTTTTCGAAAGATGAGCCATTTAGTGGCAGTACCACTAATCATTCTGATACTCTTCCTCCTAGTTCTTCTCCGGTGAAGACTAGTGAAATTCTTGAGGAGTTCGCCGATGAACTCACTCTTTCTAAAAAAGTCATTCATGAAGAAAATTTTCAAGTTTATTCGAACCCTCTTTTCGAATTTGATGATAACTTTACCTCCAGTAATGTAAATCCTCTCTTTAACGAGATAGATGAAGATATCGGAAACGAGAATTCCAACATTTCAAATTCCGATGAGCCAGTTTTACTTAACACACATTTGTCCAATAAGGTTGAGAGTTCCGATCCAGAGGACGATATTGATGAGATCAATGCTTTTCTAGCCATGGAAGTTTCTTCTAATTTTGAGGAAGGATATTTCGATTCAGAAGGAGACGTAATTTTTCTTGAGAATCTGC
The DNA here is from genome assembly GCA_026074375.1 of Tanacetum coccineum. Taxonomy (NCBI): domain Eukaryota; kingdom Viridiplantae; phylum Streptophyta; class Magnoliopsida; order Asterales; family Asteraceae; genus Tanacetum; species Tanacetum coccineum. Next base: position 8,391 of record BQNB010165466.1, on the reverse strand, counting down.
TTAGTGATGATACCACCCATAATCTCGCTCCTAAAGCGATTTCCGATCATGAATCCATCACTTTTTCTCCAAGGAGTGATCCTCTTCACCATGAGTTCGCCAGTGAACTTTTGACACTTCCTTCAAGGATCGTTCCTGAACATGAGGATTATCTTAATCGTATGACTTTGCTTTGTGAGATTTCAACTTCCCGGTCACAGGAAAATGTTCATGCTAATTTGAGTTCAATTATTGAGTCTCTTCCTATATCTCTTATCCCCATTGAGGATAGTGACCCCGTTCAAGAAGAGATCGATATATTCCTCGTTCTAGATGATTTAATTCCACCAGGTGTTGAGAATGATGGTTCCGAAGATGAAGATATTAAGTTACCTAACAATGATCATCAAGACAACCCATCATCTCCTCGTCCTCCACCGGAACCACCGGACGTTTGTTTAGATTTTAAGCCCAATACGGCCATGAGGAATGATGAAGATTTTAACCAAGGAGAAATTGTTTTATCCATAAATGTTGATGATGTCAATTCCTTCACATTTGTCATTTGGACTTTTCTTCCATTTTTTACCTACCCCGAGGATTCTCCTGTTATTCTCAGAAATGAGGACCTCGTTTTTTACCCTGGCATCTCTACTTTTCAATTTTCTTTTAAGCCAGTTCCATTTGCTCTCCCTAAGGATTAATGAATTCTGAGATCGAGTCAAGCTATGTGACTCGGTTACCAAAAACAAAGCTCTTCGTGGGAGGCACCTCATGCCTATCCTTTTTTATTTTCTTTCTATAATGTGTTGTGTTGTGAGGAGGCTTGTACTCTTCCGTTCTTTGTGTTTGTTGTTTGTACTTGTGATTGTTTGCAGGATGAACCTAAATTTTCTGAAGACTCTCGTGTTTGGTGTTCTGTCCCGGTTCACTCGAGCTTCCTATCGTTTGTTTGAAATTAGTTTGGGGAAATCCGATATCCTTATTATCGATTCACGTTTATCTTTGCATAATTAATAAATGGCTTAGATTTTTATAGAGACCGGCCTTAAACATTGAGGACAATGTTTCGTTTTAGTTTGGGGAGGGAATCTATCGATTTGATGTTGCTTGCTTATTGTTTTGTTCTCGCGTACCTGTTTTCCCGCAAAAATAGCAAAAATTTTAAATTTTTAAGTTTTTATTTGCAGAAAAAATGAAAACATGAAAAAAATATATTAGTAGTTGAAAAAATAATAAGTGTTAAGACACGAATGTAGGTTTTCCGTTGGTGAGAATAAGAAGTAATTTTTTGACCCGACCGAACGTGTTGAGTTCTAGCTTTTACCCTTAACAATTAATGATGATAGTTTGTGCTAGTCTCATGTAGACTTTAAACATGCTAGACTTGAAATCATTAGTAAATGAAGACTTGTGCTAATCTCAAGTAGATTTTAAATATGCCGAGTTGGATTTTATATAGGCTAAGTATTTGCGAATCTCTTTATTAGAGATTTTAAATTGCAAAGAATAAGAAATGATAGTGTTAATTACGAATTAGGATGCTAAACAAGGTTTATTTGGAAAACTTAAAGGCTTATAAAAATAACTTGTGATTTGTTTCTTCCCCGAAGTTCTTAAAATGATTAATCATACGTGTTCTCTTTAATTTTTACAAATTAGAGTTATACTCTTAAAAGTCTAATCAACATATTTAGAGAAAAAGCTTTATCGATGAAGTCGACATCATTTGTAAATAAAAATTTTGGTTCAAGCTTATACTTTGGTTTTCTAAAACGAAATTTTTCTATTTGCAAAAATAATTATGTTGTGAAAAATGTTGCAAGAAAAAAAAATGAATGAAAATATAAAAAATATGTATAGTGATGAATAAAAGGATGCAAGTTATAAATCCTTAGTGTTAATAATAATATACAAACTCCATCGCAATAAAGTACATGGGCATTTGTGTAACACCCCCAAATTGGGTCGCAGCGGAATAATGTTCCGGGGTGTGTTACTTCTCAGATCAATAACACAAGATAATATAAGAACGACCAAAAAGTCGTTTAAAACTGATACATTGGATTTAACAAAATGTTGTGTTACAAAAGCTCGAAGCTTTACTTGTTTACTTGTTATTATTACAAATATTTCCAGCCCATAACAGATATACAAAATGTAATGCGACTAAATCTTTAATGCATGACTTCAAAATATAACCACCAATGTATCCTTCGCACCTCGTGCTTAATGACCTCCTGAAAAACATTGCATTTAAAAACGTCAACATAAAGTTGGTGAATTTCATAGGTTTATGTAAATGTATATGCAGGTACCGCCAAGACTTTCACCAGTGATAATGCACAGATGCAGACTTACAAAATGCTATTACGTGTTGCTAAGCTCATACAACGAAGCTCGACATAATGTATAACAATATATAAATATTGCCTACATTGCTCTGATGATGTTCAACCCGTAATATCCAGTATCTGACATGATTTGTTCGTTTCTAGTGATAGCTAGTCCACCCGTAAGGGAAAGGTCAATCCCAAAATAGATACTATATTAATCACTCGTGCTTCCAAACCAGGAATTAACAGTTCATGATTCATGGGCATAGTGGGTTATCGCTACTTAGGCAAACACGTAATCATGATAAAATGTACACTTGCGTCCAATTTGTAAAACAAAGCATGTTTCTCACCCCAAAACTTATAAATCAATAATTGTAAAACATGGGGCTATGAACTCACCTTGAGTGAGTAAACTGATAATAAAATATCCCAAGTAAAAACACGCGGTCTCGCTAAAACGCTCGATGCAAACCTAGTTAATATAGGGTCGGAATAGTATTCAAGTACGTTGTCAATAACAACAACAATATAATCCTATATAGTTATCATCTTTTACTATCGTTCGGTCTTTTCATAATTTAAGAGTAATGACATGAGTAGAGGATTAGGACACTTTAAATCGTAAATCCACATACTCGTCAATACCGCCATCGATGAAGCCTCATTATGAAATTCCTAGTAATATAACACTTTGATAAAACTAATAACACTATATATATATATATATATATATATATATATTATATATATATATATAACATATTTATAATATTTATATATTATACTTATATAGTATATATTATTACTTTATTAATATTACTATTTATATAACTATTCACCATCTATTCGTTTAAGTGAAAATGTAATATATAAGTAAAAAACGTTATAATTACGCCTTTAGTAAAAATGGAAATAACTTTGTCATTTTAAGTCCGTTTTCTCTGTTTTCTTATGCCACGCTTTAGTTATTAAGGACGAGGGTTCATAAAATCACATTTTTTGGTTTTGAGATATGTGATGAATAGTGTTTTACTGTTCATAACAGGCTATAAAATCGTTTTTTATACTTTTAATTAACGTATAACTCCGTTTTAGTCGTATCTTTTCGTTATAGTTCGTTTTTAGCGATTCTTTTCAACATTTGTAATTGAAATTTATATCAATATTATTGATGTTTAAAAAGTATAAGTTTCTGCCATGAATAGTAACTTTTTATAAAATTTGTTTTATAAAGTATTTAGCGTCGTAAACTCGTAACAGTGTCATCTTTCTTCGTTATTAACCGTTTTTCGAGTTTCTTAAACATTTTGAGAATACTTATGAGTTGTACTTTCTTTTTATATAATAATATGGCTGATACCAAAGTCGAAACAAAAAAATAGTAAAGTTTGAAGTTTTGTGATTTAGACATGTTTTAAGCTTGATTTTTGTACCATTAAGATTCAACACCTTATTACAACTACTTATACAACATTTTCTATCTTATGTTTTACATTATATAAGTCAATTAGATCATACGTACTCAAGTGTGTTCAATGATAACAAGTTTAACTACATTTTTCACTTGTTAACTCATATGTTAACATTAGAAACCCTAATTTGTACATGTACATGTTTATACTTAAACAACATGTTAAAACACTTATACATCCATTTTAACATCATCTTAGCATCAATGTGACATGTAAATAAGTTCATAAAACATAATCTAAGTTAATATCCATTTTACTTAATCAAATAGTATCCTAAATGGTGATTTAGCTAAATATTAACATATGAACCCATAAAATCTTAGTATGAAAGGATTACAGCCTTATATATAACCTTGTGTGCGATGAGTAGTGAAAATAAAAACTATCACACCTTGTATTTAAACTCTTGGTTTGAAAATATATGATGAAAACCCTAATTTTCCCAAGAACTTTTCAAGAGTTGAGATCCTCAAAAAACAAGGGCAAAAAAAAAACAAATGGGTTAATCCTAACCACTCATTTTTTCATCATCCACTTTTCCACCTTTTTCTTAAAACTCAAATATCTAGCAAACGATAAATCGTTAAACGAAAAAAAATACACCATCGCGACGAGTATTTTTTTATCTTTCTATAGAGGGGCACTTATATATACTTTCGACGAACTTTTTTCGAATTTTTTTTTTCAATCACGTCAGAAAAAATCTCATGGGATTTTTTGAAATCACATGAGATTGTGATACAAATCTCATGTGATTTTTTCAGACGTGATTGAAAAAAAAACGGAAAAAAAGTTCGTCGAAAGTATCGCAACGAGTAATTTTTTATCTTTCTATAGAGGGCACTTATATATATATTTTCGAAGAACTCTTTTTTCGATTTTTTTTTCAATCACGTCTGAAAAAATCACATGAGATTTGTATCACAATCTCATGAAATCACATGTGATTTGTGATACAAATCTCATGTGATTTTTTCAGACGTGATTTTTTCAGATGTGATTTTTCGACGAACTCTTTTTTCGAATTATTTTTTTTCAATCACGTCTTAAAAAATCACATGAAATTTGTATCACAAATCACATGTGATTTTGTGAAATCACATGAGATTGTGATACAAATCTCATGTGATTTTTTCAGACGTGATTGAAAAAAAAACGGAAAAAAAGTTCGTCGAAAGTATCGCAACGAGTAATTTTTTATCTTTCTATAGAGGGCACTTATATATATATTTTCGAAGAACTCTTTTTTCGATTTTTTTTTCAATCACGTCTGAAAAAATCACATGAGATTTGTATCACAATCTCATGTGATTTCAAAAAATCCCATGAGATTTTTTCTGACGTGATTGAAAAAAAAAATTCGAAAAAAGTTCGTCGAAAGTATATATAAGTTCCCCTCTATAGAAAGATAAAAAAATACTCGTCGCGATGGTGTATTTTTTTTCGTTTAACGATTTATCGTTTGCTAGATATTTGAGTTTTAAGAAAAAGGTGGAAAAGTGGATGATGAAAAAATGAGTGGTTAGGATTAACCCATTTGTTTTTTTTTTGCCCTTGTTTTTTGAGGATCTCAACTCTAGGGACCTAATCCAGGTGTGAGTCGTTATTGACCCATATCAAAATAATCCACCTACAACTAACTAAGTGAAAAAAGTTCAAGATAAAAACTAACTTGTCTACCCATAAGAAAACTGTTTATTGAGATTGATGTGAAAATTACATAACTATCCATACCTCTCAAGCAATTATTGACATGAATATCCCATTCTTTTAAATTCTTAAGTACCTTCCTCAAACGAAAATGTCATCTACTATTAAATTTGAAAATAATATCTCCATACTAAAAGCAATTTATGTAACTCTATTTTTCTACGAATAACAACATAAAAAAATATTTTTTAAAAATTTAAAAAGCACTTAAAAAAATTCAACTTTTCTTACGAATAATAACGTAATTTTTTTTAAATTAAAAAATAAAGAAAGATTAAAAAAAATTAAAGAAAAGGTTCATCATACATCCATATGTCAGCAAAAAGACAAAAATACCTTCCTTTTAAACCTACGTTAGTACTTAACGAAAAAACAATTTGCACCGTTACCGTGTCTCAAACACTGACGGCGAGACGTGTGACGGTTTTTTTCGCACTTCCCTCTGCATATAAACACACTAACCCCCCTAATCACCCTCTCACAAACATCACGCCGCAATCAACTATTTTCTCTCTACGATCCAAAATCTTGATCCAACCTTATAACTCCAATCGGTGCGAGTTTCGTTGCTTATTGATATGTGTGAAAACACACATCCATTTAATACCAAAAATTACCCTAAAATACCAAAAACATGATTAAAATGGCAAAGATATGTGTGTTTTTGTGTTTTGTGTGTGCAGGTATGGATAAGACAAAAATTACGAGAAAACAATCAAAAATGAGCAAACACGGACACGGGAAACGGAAGAGCACAAAAGAAGCCGGGAAATCAAGCCAAAGTCAAAAAGTTAAAGCTCTCAGTCATCTATGGGTCAACAAAAGTCAAACACTAAAGGACAAAAAATTCCAAAAGTTTCAAATTCAGTCCCTTAAGTTTCAAAAGATTACACAAATGGTCCTTGAAGTCTAAATGGGCCCATTATCCCTAAACACCTCACCCGGATCCAAAGCCCAAAACAAAAGCCCAATATCTAACCCATAAACCTTTTATAAAAATCCAGGGGCCATTTCTGCCATTATTGAAAGTCATTTAACACTACACTTTTTCTTAAAACAAAGACAAGGACCTAGATTGCCATTATCCCAAACTTACCCCCTATTTTTACCCATATTCGGTTAAAACAAAAAAAAATGGCGCCATGAACAATTGTTGTTCATGCGTCTTCCCCAAATCACCCCACCACTCAAACCATGGGGCTTTTACCAATTAAGGGACAAAATAGACAATTCAAGTATAAATGATTGATGTGGCAGGGTTATTACATCACCAAGCAATGCTATTGGTCAATCCCTAACAAAAGAATGCCACGTGGAAGAGAGGAAGCACAAGAGAAGTGATTTTTTACACTGATTATACTCTCATAGAAAGCACAAGGTCACATCACACGGATTGCCACGCTGGCAATCCGTGTGAGTTATGAAATGATCCAAGGGCCAAGATCTACTTACCAATCATTGGGAAGAATGAATGGCAGAGATTACAAGGAGCGTGGAAAGAAAGCAAGAGGCTAGAACCTTCAACAGCTGGCTATAAAAAGCCTTCACCTCTCACACACACATCATCTTTCTTTTTTTTCCTTTAAGCATTTGAAATAAGCTCTCAAATAGTTCATAGTGTGTATGTTATGACTTATAAGCTCTTAATAGGTCTCACTAGTCTCTAAGCTAGTGATAGAGCTTAATTCAGTCCTATTAATCTACTTAAACCTTTAAATTAGCTTAAAAACCTAGACTATTTGGACTTATAAGCTTTTGGAAGAGAAGCCTATCATGGAAGGGCTTCCATGGACTTTACTGGCTTATCTAGGATAAGCCAGAGATATTGATAAGCTCTATAAGTACTTAGCTTCTGTTTAGTTGAAGCTTTAAGTAAGTTTTCTTTTAATTCCTTGTTCCTTTAAACTTTAGCTTAAAAAAACTACTTTATTGCTTATTAGTTTTAATGTGTGCTTAGTTGCTTAATAGCTTTACTTAACTGCTTATCTAGTTGCTTATCTGTGTTTAATTTTGCTTATTAGTCATCAATTTTAATCTGTTCTTAGCTTTATAGATTTAGATCTTAGTTTTTCAAAATTTAGTCTAAAAATCTTAAAAACCAAAAAATATAGTTAGCATAAGTTGTAGATTAGTGTTTCTAGCTTAATAAATTGTTGAAATCTGTTTGTTAAGCTTGTAATAAGCTTATTATTATCTGGTTATAAGTTTTCAAACATTAGTTATAAATTCATAAGCTAAAATAAAATTTGTCAAATGTATAAAGGGGTGTTTTGCACTTTGACCTCTAAAAGTCAAAGTGACTTGTGCTCATTGCTTGAGATAGTTTCATGATCATTTAAAATCAGTAGAAAAAGAGTTTTCAGAAGTCAGTTTACAAAATTGAAGAAGTTAAGGCCAAAATTCTTAGTGCCAACACCAGGGTAATTTGTTGCTTATCTGTTGATTGCTATAATTTGACTCAAGCTCTTTTAAGCTTGATACTTGTTGGTATTAGGTTTGTTTACACTCTTTGAGTGGATTTTATGCAGTAGAAGCCACCTTGGTCTACTGTATTTGTTCCTTGTCCTTTTGATTAGTTGCTTAAGCAGTAGTAACCTCAGTTACTACTGTTGACTTTTTGGCTTCATTTAAGCTAGTAATTTTAGGATTTAAGGTCTTAAATTCGGTAGGCTTTTAGTTAAAACATAGCTTAATATAGTTTTAGACTTATTTTTAAAATTCTAGCTTAATATCTTAGGTACATTTTCTCTTAAAGTCATCAAAAATCCTCAAAAAACCAAAAACAGTAGATATAGAACTTATCTCTTAATTCTTGTGGTATATCCTATATCATAACACGGGGTCGATTCTTGGATCAGGCTAGTTTCTAGAGAGAGAAACACTTGAGAGAG
>BQNB010165465.1:0-14218 GCA_026074375.1 Tanacetum coccineum | reverse complement strand
TCAGTGTGTGCTTGATTTTGGCCTTAATAGATTGGATAAATTTTATATGTTTTTTTTATATATATGTTGATTCAAAGCTAAATTAGTTTTGTCGGGGATTAAAGAAATGAATATGACATGATCTTCAATTTCCTACCTATTATGAATCAAGTTCATTTCCATGGCTGAAAATACATATGGTAGATTCAATAATTGCAGGTTATGTGTGTGTAGATTAGAGTCTTTTCTTATTTTACATAAGTCTAATGCAATATATTAATGTTATACAGAGGGAAGTAAAGACGGTGATGTATGTGTAGTAACAACGAAGAAGATGGAGGTCTCTCAATGTAGTAGGCACCTTCACTTGGGCTTTCCACTCACCTCCCTTGATTTCTGTTCCAGTCAAAGGTAAAGCAATACTTATAATCTCATCTGCTACTTGGTTGAAATTCATGTAAGGATTGTGGGCAAGTACTCTCAACATTTTTATTGCTGGGAAAATGGCTGGATTGGGTAACATGTGAAAACGGGTTGGAGTGTGTAGTGTCGACTCTAAATTTCCATTTATTTTTTGTTTCAAAAAGTGCACTTCAGTTTATTTCAAATTTGCACGGGAAGTGATCAATACTAATAAGGAATCCTGACTCTTAATGATGATCAAAACAGAATTTTACATGTACATATGGATTGGCTTATCGTGTCAGACAACTATATGTTATGCTTCTTTTGTCTAATGTTTTTCCCCTCCGCCCGTGGGGGTACATGTGCCGAAAATTTAATATAACGACGATGTTTTTAGACAAATGAACATTTATATTAATCTTGGTACTACTCTATAATCATGGATTATAATATTTTTATCGTTTTTTCATTATGCCTTTTAAGTTTGACATGTAATTAAGACACCATGATATGGGTGTAATGGTTATGTATCTCTACCATGTTGGAGTTCTAAGTCATAATGTCGTTGGCTTCAGGTTGAAGATTACAAGGAGGTCAAGTCAAGGCTTATCAAACCCCTTTCGAAATTGTAGTTTACGGTAAATGACTTTACAATTTTCATGTGGGATAAACTTTGGAGCGAACAATAACGTTTATATACCATCACTTATGGTTATGTTAATATGCTTACCAAGCTATAAGCTATTTGTTTGTTAATGTACATAACATCCAATCTACCAATCTCCACTGTAAAGGTTCTTGAATTAAAGTTGCCATTTTATGTTTAAATTTACCCATTTAACTGTGAATCAATTGTCTTGCAACTCTCATTTAGAGTGCCTTTTTCAAAGTTAACATTTGGAGACCCACCATACAACTCTCTGTTGCAAATTCAATAGAAGAAACTTTGTGTTCTCCATGTGTTTAAGTAAAATGTGTGAAGCTCATGTTGAATATGTTTTGCTCTTTCATAGCTATTCTTATCGTGTTTTTATCTACCAATGAAAGGTATCGTGAGAAACACATCTATTAAAATTTAAAGTGGAACAAGTATTTATACGTTGTAACTCTTTAATTTATAGTAAGCCTCTTCTACTGAGTTAATGGTTATTGAAATATATAATGCGGCATGAACATGGTTAAAAAATTAGCGATTGCCGAATGAGACTAACCATGAATGTTAGAGTTACGAGTGGGGTGGGAGTGCTCGGTTTAGTTTAGTAAGACAATATATATATACCAAATATATATTATTCCAACATATTTTGAGTTTATTAATTTGAACCAATGACTTATTTAAGTACAATTTTAGATGCACATCTATATGTACGAAACAAAATTGCTATCACTTTTTCTTAATTATATCATTTCCATCATCTATTATTTCAAAAAAAATTCTTAAAACTAGCCGCCCAACGGGCGGGCCTTGAAGCTAGTATAAATATATAAAAATATATATATATTTATATTAATTTGGTTTTCGGTTCAGGCTGTCAAACTCATATCCAACCCGAGAACCGAATTCGTAGTTTGATTCGGTTTGATTTTGGCCAATTCGTTTCGCTTATTAGTTCGGTTCGGTTGTTTTCGGTTCAGTTTGATTTCGGTTTTGATTTATTCGGGTTTTTTCTCACCCCTAATACATAGCAACTTGCAATTATATGTAACTCCATAAAAGACATTGCATGTCTTCTTCCCTTTACTTACTTTAACAATTATCAATTATTACACGTAATTAACCGGGTACTCACGCAATGCGGCGGCAGGTACCCGGTAACTAAATATTGTGCGAGAAAACGTTGTTCATTTATATGTTTTTTCTAGCATAACTTTACGAAATAATGTCAAATGTTAATTAAAATAACTATTAACCATACCGATGCAACTATTTCACATCCAAATAACATAAGGTTCAAATTAAAGAGAGTAGCATAAGTAGTTAAAGACATAAATTAAAGATAAACGTCAATACAAAATGAAAGGTAATAGACATTGAAAAAGATAACTCGTTAACAATATAATAAACGAATAAAATAATCAAGAACCTAATTGTTTATAAAAAAATATATAATTCACAAATCAACTTTTTTTATATAAAGTAGTAGAGATACATACTATTAAATGAGCGGTTTCAACATTAAATGTTTGTAACCACCTTGACCTATTAAATGGGTGGTTTCAACATTAACTTAATGACCATGATTATGGTCATGTAACCACTATGAATTCATGGAGAATGTTGTGAGATTAATTGGCCGATTAATGCTCATAACTCCTTTTGACCAGAAGTTACAAACTCTTTTAAATGGGCTATTATTAACACATGCTAGTTAAAAAACGTATACATTAAATATGGTGTGAATTTAAAAATGTGTATGAAGAACATTGACTAATGGCTTTATATCTTTCCCAAACAAGAAATGTTTTGGTCCCTTAGAATTTTAAGACACGGGTACCTGCCACTGCAACGGCGGCGGGTACCCTATGACTATATTTTGCGGCGAGCAAATGTTATTCAGTTAAACGTTTTTCTAACAACAACTCTACAAATGAATGATAATTTAAATTTAAATAACTTTAAGCAATAACAATGCAAAGTATTTCATATTCAAATAAACATAAGATCCAAACGAAAGAAAGAAACACATAAGTAGCATCTTTGAAACATAAGTTAAAATAGACCGGTACCCACGTGTTGTGGCGACGAGTTCGCGTATAATTAAATCTTTCGGCGAGGGGTTAGGAGAGGTTCAAGGATCATAAGAACCTTGGATGGCTGAATCTATTGTGTGTGAAGTATGATTAGTTTGTGTTGTAGTTTTTTTTATTCTTTCATAAATAATGAGTTCTTTTATATTAAGATTTCATAACTGACATTTTAATGTATGTTAATAACTTTTTTAAGTTTTATATGTTACAAGTATTGATATGGTGGTTACTCATTTATTTCTCATTAAATCACTTATTTGATCATTAATACGACGGTTACAACTTCTGAGGTTACAAGTATTGGTCAAGTTTTGAAATCCTTCTATAACAAGAAATGTTTTGATCCATTAAAAATTCTAAGACTTCTAAACCTAGATGTCCTAAATGCTTTATAAAGCAGTAGAGATAAACTTACCAAACTCAAAAATGTTATTAAAGCAGCAGATTCGGTAGTAAGGTTCGGGTTGTGGTGGGTATCATCGTGAAGATTTCAGTAGTGGTGGATGCCTCAGCGGTGGCGACTGATGGTAGCGAAGGCGGTGGTGTATATAGTTGTGACAGGTGCGAGTTTGTGTTTTTAGGGTGAGTGAGAGAAAGTTTATGCCTATCAGATTCGGTGTGGAGAGTTTTTATATTGAAATTGGCTGTTACAATTCATATGATTTAAATGAGTTGTTATACTTTTTAGGATGTTACAAATTACAATTAATATGTTTAATGGGGTGCATTAATATTGTGTGCTGTTACAAAATGGGGTGTTACAAAATGGATTTCACATTAAATTCTAAATTTTGAGTTATAACTTTTAATTATGTGTATTTATTGAGTTTATAACAAAAGTAACATAAATCTTTCTATAACAAAAAATGTTTTGTTTTCTTAAACTTTTTAAGACTTCTATTTTTAAAAGTCCAAAATGCTTTATAAAGTAGTAGAGATTTATAGTATTTGTTTTTTTGTAGAAAGGCTGGAATAATATTAGAAATAACCAAACACTCTAAAATGCAGAAAAATAACTAAACACCCTGATACAACACCTAAACTCATATATTGTGGCTAACAGATCAGTTCAGGGAGACAAAGAAGCATATAGACGAAGTTCGACCAACGAATAAAAGAAGGGAAGTCGGCAACAACAAAAGAAAAAGACGCATTCACAACTAAATCATCTATTTATAATGGGTTAAATGGTTAAAACAATAGTATCATCATCATAACTAAAATCATCGAAAGTATATGTTATATGTTAGTATGCATATTAGAGATAGTATAAGGAGTAAAGAGAAAGTTTAGCCCAAGTTTAGCCCAACTAGGAGAGAAGGTCCATTCTAGGCATTATATAACTCATGGGATGACTTAGAAAAATAGCATTTGGTGTATTCTTTCCCTCCTTGTAGCAGTTGCTCACCAAATTTATATAGGTATCATTTTCTTCCCCCCTCATCTCTACAACAAGGAGGTGAGGGGGAGGGGTCTTTGTACACTCATTATTTTCTTTACAAACGAATCAATAAAGCAATCGTTTGGGTCTCGTTCTTATGCGGTTTACTTTTCTGTCGATATATTTATGCTTGTGTGTTTGTCTTCGAGTATCGGGTTATCCGTTCTCTAGACTTTTGGGTTGTTGGTTGATATTCCAACAAGTGGTATCAAGAGCTTGGTCTAGGGTTCTTAGAGGCATAGGGTTCCGATATCGAAGGCTTGTTTGATCGGTTTTTTTGTTTGAAGAAGTAGGACGGTCCGTTTTTTTGGTTTCTACGATAGACAAAGATGGGTTTTCACTTTTTCGGGTTCGTGAACAATAACATACGCATCAGGGGTCGACTAAAAAGGGTTTCCTTGAAGCTTGTTTATGTCCATGTTGTGCAATTAGAAGATGTTTCAGAGGGTTCTTGGTTTTTCGGGTTGTCGAGGTTATCGACACAAGTCAAAGAAAGTTTAAGGGTTTGTTGTTTTTCGGTTTTGAAGATCAAAAGTTGCTGGTGTGTTTGGGTTTGTCAGGTTTTGTTTCGACAAAGAACATTATCTGCAAGTTCTTGATTTTTTGGCTTGATGATCAAGGTTCAAGACATCAAGGTTTTTTGATCAAGTTTTTTCCATTTTTTCTTGGTTTGAAGTCGACGCAAGGTTCTTGAGGTTTCAGGTTTCTTTGAAGCTTCAAAAGTGTCGTATTTGCTGGACTCTAAAATCGGCATAAAGTTCTGGTTTTTTAAAGCTTCGAAGAACAAAGAGCTTAACTTATAGTTCTGTAGTTGTCTTTGGGAGGGTAGATTCTATACTAATTATGATATAATTAGGTTGTAATTTTACATATGGTTACAATAGTATATTTTTGGATGGATCAGTGATATAAGTTATTGGTTTGGTTTTTTGTCAGGTTATACTGACATCCGACATGTATTTTGGTTTTAGTGTTTAATAAAAAAGGAGAGAAGATCACGTCACTTTCAAAAGGTTCTTAGTTTGGACAGTTTTTTATGTTTTCCTATGAGCCCACGTGTCTCAAAAAATTTTAAACATCAACACCAAACCTTCCCCACCCCAACCCCCCAAACCCCTACCCCTTCCCCACACCCCCCAACACACCCTACAAACACACCCCCCCAACCCCCCCCCCCCCCCCCCCCCCCCCCCCCCCCCCCCCCCCCCCCCCCCCCCCCCCCCCCCCCCCCCCCCCCCCCCCCCCCTAAACCCCAATAATGTCTCCTTGTGCAAAATAAAACAAAAAAAACTCCAAACTAATAACCTTTGAAGTGACGTGATCTTCTCTTTTTTTTAAACACTAAAACAAAATACATGGTCTATGTCGTATAACCTGACAAAAACCCAAACCAATACTTATATCACGTGATCCTTCAAAATATATATTACCTTGTTAATTAAAACCTATTATTATAATCAGTTTGGAATCTTCCCTCCCAAAGACAACTACAGAACTATAAGTTAAGCTCTTTGTTCTTCGAAGCTTTAAAAAACCAGAACTTTATGCCGATTTTAGAGTCCAGCAAATACGACACTTTTGAAGCTTCAAAGAAACCTGAAACCTCAAGAACCTTACGTCGACTTCAAACCAAGAAAAAATGGAAAAAACTTGATCAAAAAACCTTGATGTCTTGAACCTTGATCATCAAGCCAAAAAATCAAGAACTTGCAGATAATGTTCTTTGTCGAAACAAAAAACCAAAACCATTGTTTCCTGTTCTGTCCGAGATCATTACACGACCCGAGATAAAAACCCAGTGTTGTCCGATATCGGACAACACTATGTCCGATCTGTTTTTCTTTGTTGTCCGAGAACGATCAGAAAGAGGACCAGATTGGTTAAAAACTATCACACCTTGATAGCTTATAAACCAGATGACCAGCAGCTATAATATCACTAATGGATCAAATAATAGCTTGTGTAATCTTTAGAGAAAGCCCAAAACTTGCTGGAAAAGATTACAAAGGTGAAACGAATACAAAACCCTAATGAAGGTTTATGAACTCGGTTGATAATAGATGAAGTATGGGAAGAGGATTTCTGTGTTTTCTATAGTTTTAATTTCGTGTGGAATGAGGGAGAGGTGAGGGGTTTATATACCCTCACAACCCTAATTGTGATAAGGCTAAAACTTCATGTTTTAGACTTATCACAACTCTTCTCATTTATCCTTATCATACCACTTCCCATTTCCTGGTCCTTATCCTCTTTGAATGTACCTAGACATCCAAAAAATAATTTGAAGTATGTTTCAGGGAATCTATCTATTTGTATTAACTTGTAGGCCTGAATTTATTAGTCTACGATCTTGGAGATAGATTTTCGAGTAATAATAAATAAGTTGTCCGTATGTTCAATTACAACAAGCTAGTTTAAGAGTTCTTTATATTTAGTTAATGAGCTTTTAAGTTATATAAATTTACAAGCTGATCAACTTGATAAGTTTATTATACACTGGATGTTTTGTATGCATATCAAATCTCATGACTGGTAAGTTCTCCATCGTAAATAGATGTTTATAATATATTAATCACAGCAAAAATGAAATGCGTACAAAAAGCATTAAATATGAAAAATAGACATATCCATTTAGAAGCCTTTAAAGATCGGAGTACAAGAAAATATAAAGTTAAAGACTGCACGACATAGTGCTTATTCCAATCGTGACGACTCAATACGTTACATCACACAACATTTAGAAAATGACTAGGAAAATATTAAATCACACATAATACATGTTAAGGAGTTGCATTTCTACCTAGTAGAAAACACAGCTCTTTAACGTACACATTTTCGATCTCAAGCTTCTTAAACTTAAAAATACCTACCAATTCCAACCACATTATGTGTTGCTGAACATTGGATTAAGTGGCCTTGCTAATTAAGGGTTAGCAACAAATACTCCCAAGCTATCTAGGTATTTGTCAGAGTTTCCCCAGAATCCTGTAATCTTACCATCAATGATGGGCAGTGAGAATGCAGTTCCATTGACTTTCCCGTATGGGCCGTTTTCTTGTGTCCCAACAACAAAAGTCAAAGATGTTATGACAGTAACAGTTTGATAAACTGCATAGGTTCCGCGAATCTCAGATACTAGTTCCCCGAAACCAAGTTGAATCTGATCATTAATATTCATACAAATAAGAAGACAAATTTTATGTGTAGAATACAAATAATTAAATAGATAGATGTTATAAGGTCACGTACATTATGAGTCAATATACCCGGACCTTTCACACCGGCGCCGCCATGTTTCTTAGAATTGTGTTGTCCGCCTTGTGGACTGTAAGTCGTGAACATGACTGAAACAATGCATTCTGCGTTACTAATGACTTGGATCTTCGAAAGATTACTACCAGCAGGAAATGGGAACTCCCACTCTCCACTTCCGCCGTCGCCCCCCCATCCTCCAACTTTCACGTCAGCCTGTATTGTAGCATATTATATATATGGATCAAAGAGCATAACAAAGCAAAAATGAAGTAAAGAGTAAGCATCTGATATAAGGAAAGAGATATACCATTAATCTTAATAGATGTATATATGTATGTGTTTTCAAAGTATATGTTGATGTGGTACATTTTTACATCAAACCATCCATGCATATATATAGGCATGAACCAAGGGCTTGAAAGTAAATTGATACACAATTTACGTGTTCAAAAATTTTCAATCGTATACATCGCATGATTCCCGGCCGAGGTAATTTTTTATGAATGGATCAAGAACATGTATAATGGAATTCTTTATATAGTCAAGCATATATATTATTCAATTGGTTTTCTCCTCTCTCTTTCTTTTCTCATGCGTTAGACTTAAAATCATATATATGTAGAAAGTCTTATACGAAATGTTTGTTTGTTTAATTTTTAATTTTTATGGAAAGTCTTAATAGTTTTAGTTATCTTTATCTTTACTACTTTATAAAGCATTTAGGACATCTAAAATTAGAAGTCTTAAAATTTTTAAGAGGTCAAAACATTTCTTGTTATGGAAAGATTTCAAAACTTGATAAATACTTGTAACCTCAAAAGTTGTAACCGTCGTATTAATGATCAAAGTGATTAATGAGAAATAAATGAGTAACCACCATACCAATACTTGTAACATATAAAACTTTTAAAAAATTATTAATATACATTAAAATGTCAGTTATGAAATCTTAATATAAAAAGAACTCATTGTTTATGAAAGAATCAAAAAGCTACAACACAAACTAATCATACTTCACCTAGCCCCTCGCCGAAAGATTTGATTATACGGGAACTCGTCGCCGCAACGCACGGGTACTGTTCTATTTTAACTTATGTTTCAAAGATGCTACTTATGTGTTCCTTTCTTTCGTTTGGGTCTTATGTTTATTTGGATATGAAATACTTTGCATTGTTATTGCTTAAAGTTATTTTAATTTAAATTATCATTCATTTGTACAATTGTTGTTAGAAAAACGTTTAACCAAATAACATTTGCTAGCCGCAAAATATAGTCATAGGGTACCCGACGCCGTTGCAGCGGCGGGCACCCGTGTGATTATATTTTTGAAAGATATAAAGCCATTAGTCAATGTTCACTATACACATTTTTAAATTCACACCAGATTTAATGTATACGTTTTTTAACTAGCATGTGTTAATAATAGCCCATTTTAAAGAGTTTGTAACCAGGGACGGAACTTGAACATTTTTATTGGAGGGGCCATTATATATGGTATTCATTTTAGGGGGCTAATATACATTTTTCCTCAACATTTGGTGTAAAAAATAACTACTAGTATTAGTAAAAAGGTAAATTTTGTACATAACCACAACAAATTTTGGGGGGCCACAACCCCCTTTGGCCCTTACAAACTTCCGTCCCTGTTTGTAACTCCTGGTCAAAAGGAGTTATGAGCATTAATCGGCCAATTAATCTCATAACCTCCTCCATGAATGCATAGTGGTTACATGACCATAATCATGATCTTAAGTTAATGCTGAAACCGCTCATTTAATAGGTTAAGTTAACGTGAAAAAGGTTGATTTGTGAATTTTATATCTACATGATTGACATAGATAATCCATCTTCAAAATTTTAATCTAAAAATTTATAACTTCAATGTGTTCTAACACTATGGCTTACATCAATCATTCGACAAGTCAAATCTTCATCAATTGTTAAGGTAAAAATATATTTTTTATAAACAATTACGTTCTTGATTATTTTATTCGATTATTATTTTGTTAACGAGTTATCTTTTTCACATTGTTATTTAGATGAACCCGGATAGCGTTGACAAAAATGATCCAAATGATGTTCAACTTCAATATGAAGACATCATGTACGATATTGCTTGTTGATGTAAATTTGGTATATCTTTTGATCTTTACTTCGTTAGTGTCGTTGTACTTAGTAGCAAGTACCTAAACTATCCATTCAAAAAAGATATTATCTTTTAATAAGATCGTTTAAATTTGAACCTTATATTATTTGGATGTGAAATAGTTGCATCGGTATGGTTTATAGTTCTATTAATTAAAATTTGTCATTATTCGTAAAGTTATTGTTAAAACAACATATAAATTAATCACAGAAAAGTTTAAGTACAATGGAATGTGACTGACGTATCACATTAACCTCAAGCAAACGCTTGAACTACTCCTAACTCACATGGGACATGCCCCAAAGAAAAGAAAAAAAACATAACTAGATAGGATACATCCCAATTTTCCTTTCCAAGCTTCCAAACCAAGAAGTCAATCAACCATACATAAGAGATACACATCAAGAAGTTATCCGCTGTCATAAAGCCTAAAAGACGTAGGCATCTTCCATCGATTAAGCAAATTCCTAACACTTGCAGAATCTTTGAATTTAAATGTTAGAAGCTTGAGGCGAACCGTTACCATAATAACATCCTTGATCTCTTCAGGCGTGCGTTTAACATTTTTGAAGAGTCTAGCATTCCGCTCCAGCCACACAAAGTATGAGGATGCAGCCAATATAAGCTTACCAAAGATGCTTCTAGCCGATCTCTTGTGCGCCATAGGATGAAGATAGTCAATAATATTTTGAAGTACAGGAGGGACCATCTCCATATCAGCAAGGTGACACACCATTTTCCAAACCTGGGACGAAAAAGAACACTCGAAAAAAAGATGAGCATGAGAATCACTTTGAGTGTTACACAGCGGGCACCGTAGCATAGATAAGTCGGTATTAATACCAACGTCCCATTGTCTCAGCTTGTCCTGGGTTTTTAAAGTGCTCCGCATTACCAACCACAAGTGGAACGAGTGGCGGGGAATGGACTGAGGAAACCACACGATATTGTACCAGATAACTTTATTATGATGAGGCCTAAGAGCCTCCCAAGCACGGCTAACAGATAAGTTAGAAAACACCCCATTAGAGTCCCTCCAACTAACCTGATCCACAGAATTAACTTCAATATTTGGAGCAGGCAGAATGCTTAAGATTGGACCTTTTGAAATCCATGTAGCAGGCCACCTCCATTGATTACTATGCACGAACTCTGCCACAGTAGCTTGGTTATTAGACCCTTCAATATATATATCCCTTGGCGAAATAAATTGGCTTAAAGGACATTATGAACACCACGTATCATGCCAAACCGAGGTAGATTGCCCATTGCCAGGAATAGTCCAAAAGCATATAAATAAACAACGTTTGCTCGCCACAATATTTAGTTATCGGGTACCTGCCGCCGCATTGCGCGGGTACCGGCTAGTTACTTTGTATATCTTATCTTAACTACATGTAAAGCGTATTAGCCTTCTATTATTACGTAGTGTTTGGTATGATGTAATAAAAGTTGGAATGGAAACGGTTATTACGATTGAATGGAAAATTTTTGTTTGTTTACAATTATACAATGTAATGATACATTACAATGAATGACTCATTACATCAAAAACTACCATTTTCATTCCATAGGGGTCCCCTGCTTTTTTTTCATTACGGTCGTAATGTAATCAAAATTACATAAAAGTCCATCATTAACTAACCACATTAAATACACTTCTTATTAACTAGGGGAATTTTAGTCTTTTTCTTATCTATTGCATTCCGTCATATCATACCAACCAAACATTAATAATAAAGATAATGAATTATTACATTACATCATTTATTCCATTCATTTAGCATTTCATTACGTCTTACCAAACGAACCCTTAGTAATATTGAATTTTCAACTTACACATGTTTATGCATAGTGTACAACCCATACAAACATAAATAGAACTTGACAATTAAAACATAACAAATAAATAATTAATACTCTTATTAAAACACTCATTACACAAATATCTTATCTTTACTACATATAAAGCATATTAGCCTTCTATTACTAATAATATTGAATTTTCAACTTTCAAATGTTTATGCATAATGTACAACCCATACAAACATAAATAGAACTTGACAATTAAAACATAACTAATAAATAATTAATACTCCTATTAAAACACTCATTACATAAATATTTGAAAATAAAAATAATTAATACATGATTAATACACCCAATTATTTAAAAAAATACAACCATATATTCAGATTGTAAAACAATTAAAAGCATATATTTACAAAAGCGTGCATATGATGTCTTTCTAAAATGATGGTGTATATAGTTTTGAAAATTAAACCGGACCAACGGGTTCAACCGGGGACCCGAGTCACCATCGGTTCAGCTAGCCAATAAAAGTCGTCCGATGACGAATCGGTGAACACCCGTCGAAACCGATAAAAACGGATGAACCTGACCTCATTGGAATCAAATTCTTTTTATTTCTCCGCTTAATCGTAACAGTGTACCCGTCGCCACAACGCGCGAGTACCCTGCTAGTATTTTATAATGTATGTAGATGTTGTTTAAAAGATGTAAAAAGAACTTAAAAGAATCATAATTAAATTTCACGGTTAATTTATAATCTACATTACTTGTGATGTAGGAATAACTTGTCTTGCATTAATTGACTAAGATATTTTAAATTAACCAGTACAATCTATCAACATATTCGTTTTTTAACTTCTCAACTTTTTTAATTAATATTATTTTTAAAACACCCTTAAAACAAAAAAATGCATGTCATTATATATTGTACAAACTAATAAAACACGCAAAGCTTTATACAATTTATATGCTCACAAGTTGGTGGTACATATGGTTATATGGTTTTGAAAAATCGATCAGACCAACGGGTTCAACCAGTTAACCGAGAACCGGAGTCGCCATCGTTCAGCTATCCAATCGTTCGAAAATAAACCGGAGAGGACTAGTCGTAACTGGTAAAAACGGGTCAACAGGGCCGGAACGAGATCATTTTCTTCTTTACTTTCTCCGGATAATCAACGCATCGTTGTTATTTTGTTAGTGTATGGGCTTTAATCAAAGGGTAACCGATGCCGCAACGTGAAGATACCCTGCTAGTACTTCATAATAAATTCGTATGCTAAAATTGAGAAGAATATGAGTATAAGGAACATATATTATTTACTTATAAGAGAGAATTTGTGTCATGAGAGATAAATTATGCTAGGAGACTGAAAAACTTTGTTAAGAGGGTGTCATGATTAATTTTCATATATCATCATACTTTCATGATTAATTTCATATATTTTTAAAATGCAAGTATTGGATGCATGATATACAATGTTTTTAATGCATGTATAAATATATGTGAATTTTTTAACTAAAATGAAGAGAGATATGAAATTGCAAATAATATTTCCTATATTATAAAAAATAAATATTTTAATAACTGTTAGATAGGTAATTTAAAAGAAAGTTAGCCAATTTTGCTAGTCAAATATATATTTTTTTCGCTCTCCTTTTCAAACAAATAGCTTCAACATGCAACTTCAATGTTTATGCATCTATATTATAGTAAATATATTACCAAGTATAATATTTTAGAAAATAATGATTCCTACCTATATTAATGAAAAATAATATTTTAATAACTGTAAGGTAGGTGATTTAAGCCCGAAAATTAACCAATTTTGATATATGTGAGGAGGGTTATTTTGAATACTAATAATTCTTTGGATATTAGTGACTTATCTACACTATTCATTTTAAAAAAAATCAATGACCGAGATTAAAAGCATTTTAATAGTTCATTTATTTTTTATAATTTAAATATCTCATTAACCGTTAATCCTACACAAAATAAATAATACCGTCACGACCAACATTTAATTATCTTCCTATAGATGGGCACTTTTATATACTTTCGACCAAATTTTTATTCGTTTTTTCACGTTTTCCGTTTTTTACGTTTTACGTCGTTTTTTTTCTTTTTTCTTCGTTGTTGAAACTTGTATGAGAAATCACATGTGATTAAAAATTAATTTGAATATTCTAATAAAATCACATGTGATATTAATGTTAAATCACGTATAATATGTAATAAAATAATATATGATTTGACACAAATATCACATGTGATTTTATTAGTACATTCAAATTAGTGTTTAATCACATTTGATTTCTTAATGCAAGTTTCAACAACGAAACAAAACGATATAAAAACTTTGTAGAAAGCACGTCAAAGTGCTAATCTATAGAAAAATAATTAAATGTTCGTCATGATAATATATTTT
>BQNB010165462.1:0-14218 GCA_026074375.1 Tanacetum coccineum | reverse complement strand
CCTATTACTTATCAAGACTAATTATGACTAATAAGACCGATAACATTCTTGTTCGACTTATATAAAATTAAGGCTAACACGACAGCCACGACTATTACTGGGAGTATGCACCAGGTATGTTCATACATCTATTTCTCTATATAGATGGTATGTTTTTTTCTTGCGGATGCAAGGCTGAGATCTGGGTTACCAAGGGTTTGCTGGTTAAAGCAAAGGGAAATATACTTGGTTGGAAGATCATCAGGGATTAGATTGGTAATACTCTGAGGGTGTCACAGTCCAGGATTCACAACGAAAAGTTGGTACAGACTTTGTTGAAGGGGGCACTCCACACTGTCGTTGGAGGATAGTCTATCAGGGGATTGTGATATGAAAAAGAATGGTAAGTGGTCATATATATATGCAGTTGGAAGCCAAAAGTATCAGGTGGTCTGCACGAGACCTGACATAGCATCGACCGATGTGGATATGTTGGATGGGTTTGATCGTGGTTTACAAAAAACGTATAGGTTTTGTGAATTTTGACTACGCCATAGGAAGATCGCTCACTGTCATGGATAGATCAATCACAGGGTACAGATTGATGATACAAAGATGTGCATGAAGCTGAGAAGCTATGATGCCGCACATGATGGCTTTGTTGACAACTGAAGGGGATGTATGACATTTATTAAGGCTTGGAAGAAGGAAGCCATTTGGCTAACGGGACTCTTGGAAGAGTTAAGCGTGAAGCTTAAATCTATGGCAGTTAATTGTGATAATCAGGATGCGATTCACTTATCGCGGAATCATGTTTTTCATGAAAGGACTAAGCACATCAATGTGCGCTATTACTTTATCATAGAGGTCTTGGAAGCAAAGACAGTTGAAGTTCTGAAGGTGGGTACTGAACACAATGTTGTGGATGCCTTGACGAAGGTGGTAGCTGGACACAAGTTACTTGGAGTTGCTGAGTGTTGGTATAGGCTAATATAAAGCCTAAGGTGAAAATTGTTATATTTAGTCTTTATTATTAGCTTATTGTCTAGGGGTTAAAGTAAAAGCCAAATTAGATTAGAAGTCCTAAGTCATAGAGTTCAATTTGGCTTTGTATTTTTAGCCGTCATAAAGTCCTAATTTGGTTCTACTACCTCCCCCTCATCTCTATAAAAAGAGGTGAGCCAGAGAAGAGACAATGTACTTCATTCTTTCAAATACTAATCAATGTTTGGTTAGGGAAATACCTTGTACTTTACTTTTCTGTAGATTATAAACTGCTGTGGTGTGTGTTCTTCTTGTTTTTCGAAATTCCGCACTAGTAACCATGGCAATGTGTTAGTGTCAGAATGATAAAACAAACAAAAATTACTCCTGCTGAATAGTCGTAATCATGCCATACGTACACCGTCTCCGTCATTGATGAAGGATTCGCCAATGAATTAAAGAGGATCATAGAAATGAGCTGAGTACGTGGATGCAGATTTCAACAATTGCTGCTAAACTATTCATCTTCATGGGTCTATATAATTTGTTTTCAGAAAAAACAACTAAATATTATGTTTAAAAATTTTGAGAATACATAATTTGTTAATTAATATTTTGCCAACAAGTAATTTCGAAAGGGTGGTACTATAAAAACCCTCATGACCTACATATTTTGTAGTTTTCACACTTTTAACTCTTTTTGTCCAGTATAACAAAAAAAAATTATCAGTTTATATTCCATTTTTTTTTGTCTGTTTAATACATTTTACTTGTTAAACTGTATAATTTTATTCCACAATTTCAGTTTCACAGTTTTATAATATAAAAAAATGTAAATCTAGAGGTATCGAGGGTGTCATGACACACCAATGACGGATGAAATTTTGTTTCGTAATGTTAATTAATGTGCATACCTTTATATTAAAGGTCTGTTGCACTTGTGGGAGTCGTGTGTAATTGTTGCTGTATTACAACTTGCGAATGGTTATTCATGCTCATGGAGCTTAAATAATTTGCTAAATATCTTGATGCACACATTACAGTTGGTTTATTATTTAGATAGCATTGTGGTAGTTCAGTAATCTACTGTGAATTTAATTCTCAAGAATTTCTAAGCCTTGTTTGTCACTTCATTAAAATAAAGGCACCATTCATTAAATGTGCATTACGAATTTAAGATTTTTACATAAAGAGAGAGTACCCTGTCCTAATACATATATTGCAACGAGTAATACGAGGAAGAGTTTTGAATATGTTGTACCGTATGGAAAAGAGGCTTGTTTACAGAGCTCATCTGATAACCATGTACAAGCTTTAATCTTATTTCCATTTCTTGCATTCTTTCTTCCTGGTGCCTATTTAATACTCTGAAAACTTTCCTAGAATGTTAAGTTGTTTGTTGTGCACATTTAATTAGGGACACGTATAATGTTGTATTAATACATATACTTAAAACTATATCTCACATTGGAATATACATGTATGATATCTAGCTAACTTAGAAGTTAGAATGATAGGATACGTTAAAAACTAGGTCATTATTCAAGATGAAAGTCTGTCACTTAAATATATTTTGCATTTATACTCTACCTTCACATAATTTCTTTACCCGTTTTTTGAAAAATTGAGCCTTGAATGATTCTTGACATCAATTTATGATGTACAATTTGGTCTTACCTAGCAATTTCTTGCGTATATTGATAGCCATGAAATCAGGGCTGTCCCGTGGATTTTGGTGACCATGTGCCAAAATCTTGTTATACGCCTTTTGTTACACAAAGTTTAGCATTCAATATAACGGCTAATTTTACTTTGATTTTACATTACTCTAAGAAATGCTATGTTTATACAGTATCAAATATTGTTGTTGTTTTGGTCTTTAGTCTCTGCTTCCTACAAACAATTTTAAACCGATTCACAAATTAAAATATTTAACACTATGAAAAATGAATTTAGCAGCTATAATAGTTAAAGGGGGTATAGTGAAACTTTATATAATCATAAGGTTAAAAAAGCAAAAAAAAATATGTGGCCCACAGTTATAAACCCTTAATCAGTATTTTTAGCGTTTGTCTTCTCCGTCATTCCATCACCAACGAACCTCCATTAAAACACAAGTTCTATTTTCCTTTGTTTTTCAACAATCAGTACATAATTATATAAAATGTATATTTTCCATCATAAAACGCCAATTAATAATATTAAATCATCCAAAAATGAGTTTATATACAATATTGACCTTTAGAAATCGGAGGCCCCTCGAAAAATGGAAGCCCTGTGTGGTTGCCCACCCTGCACATGCTCAAATCCGGCCCTGCATGAAACGAGCATCGGCGAAAGACACAACGACATCATGTGATGTAGCATTTAAACTCCAAAGTTATACTTTTGGTTGGTTATTTAGAAACGCCTAATGTAATGTGTTATTAATATCATTTATTTAGAAGTTGGCAATAAGATTATTTGATGGTTTAGTAATTATGATTTATACATTGCTTGAAATAATAAGTCTGAAAGAGAAATGTTTATTACAATTTAATACGTAGAGCATATGTTGTTCCCGAACTTGATCATCTTTTTTTTTTGAACGGCAATTTGTGGTACATGGCCCCTAGCCCAGAAGGCGTAGCGAGCCCACACAACCAGGTTGGGTCCAGCCCAGAAGGCAATGACACTCTTCCCTTTACACACGCGGGAGGAAACCCCTATCGCCCTAGACAAGACTCGAACATGAGACCTTGCCTAGGAGGATAAAACCTCCATACCATTAGACCAAATGCCCGTTGGTAGTCCCCTAACTTCAGTTGGTGCAACACGTTCAAAATTGTAAGGTTACGTTGATTACATCGTTATATCTTACTGAATATATATGTATTTTTCGTAACATTTTTTACAAGGCTTTTTTAAATGGACAAGGCTCCTATTAGCCTATACGGCTACGAAGCAATCAAGCTAATTTTGTTTCAAGTATTACATTTCATTTGCTATGATTCATGGAGAAAAAAACCCGTATCCTTGTAGTAGACATTAAGTTAGCAATGGAGTCAACTTCGTTACAAATTATCAACATTATTATAAATATAATCTAACACCAGAAACATATATCCAAATCGCAAATTATCAACTAAAATGAAATGGTTAACCACGCGCAATCCACAAAGTTAGCTGACAAGTAAATACTTTTGTAACCAATTTTCCTACATAACCATCTCATCTTACACGAATCATTAACTATGTATAGCTAAAAGTAATTAGCATTATATTTAAAAAGTACTATTAAATAAGAGAAATACTAGAACCACAAAGAAATTACAAAATAATTTCCACAAAATGATGTGGCATTTGGCCAATTACAAAATAAGAGATAAAGAACTTCAATCCACTTATTGCATGCCACATCATTTTGTGGAAATCCTTTTGTAATTTCTTTGTGGTTGTAGTATTTCTCATTAAATAAAGTATGTATAACAAAGTACTTTCCAATAACTTTGCTACAGTTATACTCTTTATATCATTCCTTTCTTTGTAAACATAGTGGGTTTGTTTTGATCGTATTGGATGTTTGTTTACGTTCCTCCGGGGAGGCGACATGTGTTATTGTGGGAATGGTCAAACAAAATAAAAACATCATTCCTAGTGAATGGTCGTAGTCATGCCATAAGCGGTACATCGTCTTCATCATCGATGAAGTATCCGCCAATGTTTTAGATCGTATTTATAATCAGCTATACAAAAGTTGGAAGCCTAGATGAAGACAAAGTTTAAGAAAAAGTGTGATCATTTTTACCAATGTTTTAAAACCCGGGTTGACCCAACCGGTTGAACCGAGAACCGGTCGGGTGATCGAAAACCAGTTTTGACCAGAAAACCGGGTTGAACCACTAGTTAAACCGGTTGAACCGTGACCCGGTGGCTCGGCTGGGTCAATTTGAAAACCGGATTTTAAAACATTGATTTTTACTTTGATTTGTTAACTTGTTGCAATTCAAAGAATATGCAGCTTCATAATATACAGTTCAAGTCCTAGGTATTTAAAAAGCGTTTTTACTGACATAACCCTGTCCAATTGTCATTGTCCCGCAGAGACCCACTTTTTCTAACTTTTCCAATTTAACCAAGTTCATCGCGTGTTTATGTGAGTGATGAACTCGACGTGCACATGTGTGGTCCAAAATCAAAGTTAGAATTAACGAAATAAATATTGGAGCCCTAAAAGGCCACGTAGGATCACCGCGTATTCTTATGAGTGATGAACTCTGACACACACTGTGCTAATTGTTTGAGCCCTAGCCGTCTATCGCATGACTTCTGAGTATATCGCGTGATATAGTGTGTGATGTTTGCATTGAAAAACATGACCTATTTAACACACATATTTATGAATGACAATACCATGAAAACACAACTTTATTTTTGTATGTATAGAACTTGCATGCAGGTTTGCATGTATGAGATAGTCTTTATCATCTACGAGATATCCATAGCCAAAGAGAAAAAACTAGTCCATAGTGATATAGAAGAGTTGCTCATTATATTTGAGAGATTACAAAAGTTGATGTGTTTTTGATAATCAACTAAAAAGAGTTGCTAATTTCATTTGGTGGTGAGGTGGTGAAGTGGTGTTGTACATGTGGGGACTGTTGTGGTTGGGTTTGCCATGTTGCGGCAGTTGTGTGGCTGTGGGGACTGTTGTGGTTGTTCTGCAATGGTTGTCTGGTTGTTGTTGACGGTTGTTGTTGGTGACTGCGAATTTTAATTATTTTGTTTTAGGTGAATATGAAGAATTACCAGGTATATTTTTGTGTGTGTTCAATTATCATTATTGTTTATTTGTTGTTTATATGTGTAGTAATATATTGTTTTATGTTTTTGTTAATTTAGGAACCGGTTGTTCTTATGACATGTAAAAGTAGGTTAAAGTTGATTAAAGTCATTAGAGAAAAAATTAGTAACACTCCCTGGGAAGAATTATTTAGGAAGACTTGTTTTAGTTGGTTTTTAAATCTAGATGAGTCGCTGAAGAATTGTGTTTTAATACATTATATGTTAAGTCGCCAAGTGGGGTGTATAGATGGAGAAACGGAGATTGTTCCTTTGGCTTGCCATCTAGGTCATGATATTCAGATACAATCTGGTAGGGAGGAACTTTGCCTCATAATTGGATTAAGGTTTGGGGTAGATTTTTGTGATCTCTATTCAGAGGGTCTTATTTAGTTTAGGCGAAGAGTGTTTGATTCAGCTAAAGATGAAAAACTTATAACAGGTAAAATGTTAGAAGCAAAGATTAAGAGCGAACATTTTTATAGAATAAACAAGCACAATGTTGTTAGCCTTTGTTTGCTAGCCATTTTGCAGTTGTTCTTATTAGGTTTTGAGGCCAGGCATAATGTCCCTAATTGGCTGTTAAGGATAGCAAATGATAGAGATGGACGTGACATGTATCCTTAGGGTTCGTATGTTTGGCCGACATTGTACAGTCAACTAAGGAATGCAAACGTTAAATGTTGGCAACCCTTATATGCCACTAAGCAGGAAGAAGATCGTACTACGTATTTGTTGCTTGGCTTTAGATGGGCTTTTAAGGTATGTCATCTGTTAATTTATAATATTTAAGT
This sequence comes from Tanacetum coccineum, assembly GCA_026074375.1. NCBI lineage: Eukaryota > Viridiplantae > Streptophyta > Magnoliopsida > Asterales > Asteraceae > Tanacetum > Tanacetum coccineum. Next base: position 7,640 of record BQNB010165462.1, on the reverse strand, counting down.
ATATGTATGACGTTAACAAATTGAAACATGTAAGACATGGATATTGGAGTCGTACTGAGTAGAGGAGCATCATTATTATACACGTCACGAGCGTTATCCTAGAGTAGTTGCTTGGTGTTTCAATAAAAAGTTTTATCAAAGCATACTCCAACGTTTTTTTCATGTGAGTTCTTATTAATTATCTACTTTACTAATTTAATTACTTATTTAATTCATAGTTAATGTCCTTTTTATTTTAAAGGGACATTGACCTACTCCAAGATTGACCCCATATGACTTTGAGGCTAGAGCGGACTTGTGGGTTTCTAGTAGGGCATACTTTGATGGGCATATTCATGAACCACCACGAACACCGCGTACTGCAAAACCAAGATACTCAAGATGATGTTCCAGTAGACTTGTATCGACGTTTGGAGGACAAGATATGGCGTTAAAGGAATTGATGCAAAAGAATGCTGTCCACAACGAAATGTACAACAAAATGAATACGTTTATGCTGGTAAATTGTTAACATTTTATTTATACGGTTAAATATAAAGATGAAATAATAGTTGAAAATGATATATTTAAAAATTGAATGCAGGATATGCAACTTGGCATGATGCCGTAAGTAAAGAAATGACCGATCATTGTTGGTCAACATTATGGTTTAAGTAAATTTAGGTGTTTTCAAAACATGTAGATATATTTTTTGTGATTTTAATATTCATTGATTTTTGTTTGGTTGAAAACTAGCTAAATATTATAATATTGTATTTAGGGGTTTCCACAGGGTGGTCCCACAATGTTCCCGACGTAGGCAAGCAACTCCTTCTTTGAAGGTGACCAAGCTACTCCTTCTTATGATCAGCATTTGTCTTTTCTGTATCCACCATCGCATCCAACCACTTTGAACTTTATGACCCCTAGGCCAGATCAAAGGAATGTTCTGTGGTCTTCCCAATATCGTTCATCACACAATAGTGATGTTGGTGGAGTTATCCTGGTAATCCAAAAATTTATTATCGATTATGTTTCTATGGTACTAATCATGATAAACTAATAAATCATAATTCTTTGTTTTTTTAGAATGTAATGAATCAGGAAAGGCGAGAAGTTCATCCTAGCATGTATGTGCTGAGTCCCTATACGCTTTTGCTGCCTACTACGATTTTACCTAAGAAATGGGGTGATAAAAGTAGGAATAAGGGGATGAATGCCAATGTTGCACCTTTTAATCTTGGAAAAGCTGTTGTTGATGACAATGTAGTAGATGAAGAGGTTCCAATTACGGGTGAACGTGATACTAATGATTATATATTCTATGAAAACATGGACCCTAGTAAGGTAATTGTTAGAGGTCTATGTAATTTAATAAATAGAGTCAAACATTATGTGTATTGAGATTGTATTTTAATTTTGGTTGTTTAGGTTAGGCGAGAACATTATATAGAGTGCACACAATTTATGTACCACCCCATCCTATTTATTTAGACTGTTATACTATGGGTTATAGTGTTTCAGAGCTTTTCTTGCGAGAACTAGTTTTTGTATATGGGTGGCTATCATTCATTGGATGACCCCAACAGAGAGGGTTGGTTGTCTGACGACGTAAGTTTATTAATAGAAGTTTAATAAAGGATTAATTTTTTTCAAAGACTACTTTTCATTATAAACTATGTTTTGAATCAGTAAATGAATGCCTGGATCGACCTGCTTAATAGAGACAGGCCACATGGTGCTAGGTTCACAGTGGCAAAATCAGGGACAACATCCTTACACCCACGTTCTAATAGGTTTATAATAGAGATGGATCCACATATAATTGGAAGGTTGGATGGTTCGACGCGTCCGTACCCTTCATGGGATGATGTCGATTGGGTAATTATTTGTGTTTGAACTTTTTAATACCTTTTTATATATGATTAGTATTTAATAAGTTATTGAACTTTACTTAATTTATTGTATTTATCTTTGTAGGTGTATATGCCGATAAATGTCAGAGGGAATCACTGGGTGACGGGTGCAATAAACTTACCCAAGTACATATTTTATGTCCTAGACTCTTTGCATAGCGAGGCTCAAATGTCAACCTTATCTTACATTATATATAACAGGATAAAACAATGCCACCTAATGCAACATAATTGCCGCATCATCACTAAACAATGCCACCTCACCCACATTTTAATCCACATCACCATTTATTAATTCCACGTGGGCAATTGTAATCCACGTATGCACCTGTGAATTCCATGTTGGCATATTCTATTCCACGTAGTTAGCAAATCCTGCATTAATGTTAAAAACATATGCCACCAAAGGATTCGAACCTTGGTCTATGCATCCATAGCATATGCGTTTACCACTAGACTACAATGATAGTTGTGGAAAGTTTTTAAAAAACAAAATACACAACAAAACGTAATGCTTTAAACACACTAAGAACACACGTTTTGGTCAGTTACAAAAATCACTCTTCCGATCTCAAACATCATAATAACACTACACTTGATCATGGTTTTTTTATTCATCGATCATATCTCCAAAACATTACACCCTTGATTGAATTGATCATTCTGTTGTAAACAATTGATCATGATTCTACAGTACATGGTGAAGGTAAATCCGACTTATCAATTCTTAATCCTTTAAATTAGCCATGACTGTTTTTGAATATTAATCTGATTTATAGTGACTTTTTGATTTTGATTATGATTTCTTCAATATCTTTCATTTTGGTTACTTGAAATTTGTAAATCACATTAACCATGAATTTGTAAGTTTAGGGTTTTGATTTAGATGATCACCAAGTGTTTGATAAAAAGACCCAATGAAACTGTATTTGACTTCTAATGCTTATCAGATTCATGTTCTATGAATTGTTGGTCTTTTTTTTGTTTGACAGAGTTGCGGCATATTTGTGTGTGGATTAACAAGATGAAACGCCTCTCAAAAAAATCATGCCCAAACTTCTCAAATTAGTAACAACCTATCAATTAATTCCATCTTTACAATCATAAAAAAATCATAATAACCGATTCAAGCAAAATCAATCACAGAAAAATCACCCCACCCGTGATTCACAATAATCTTTACAGAAAAATAAGGTAGGAGTTATTTGTTTGTATGATTATTGGTTACGATAATTCATGAGATGTAATCACTAATTAATGTATTAAATCGTCAACGTTCGTTACATTATTTCTTTTGATTATATTAGGAATTTATATTTGATTGTAGGTGAACAACTTTTGATTATTGCTTTAATTATACTAGGAACTTTTGTTGCAGATGATGGAGGTGGAATGAATTCAGAGAGCCTTCGGAATTGCATGAGATTGGGTACATAAGCCATATTTTGCATTAACATCATCTGATAACATAACTACACTTTTGAATATTAATTATAGTTTTGAGAGATTTTAGGCGTTTAATGCACCTTAGAAAGATGACGAGGTTCCTCCTATTGAGGCGATTATTGCTACACTGGAGTCGGAACTCAAGTTAGTCACAATAGAGGTAAGGATATGTAACTTTGTTCGATTATCATGGTGGGTTGTATAAATTCTGATTGGGTATCACATTTTGCATCTATTAGATATCGAAGTTTCAATATGACAATAAGGCACTTGATCGACTAAGTAAATCTATGGTAACTTCTCTATTAGAGGCAGAGAAAAGTAGTTGTTATGTGCTCGCCTTGTGCTTTTGAAGTCACAAATGTAGGAAACAACTAAATCTTATTAAACATCATCTTCTTAATGGTTATGATGTTCTTAAAAGTATGTATTAGAATTGATATCGCAACCTCAATAGTTGTTGCAGATGCTGGAGGTGGAATGAATCCAGAGGGCAACATGAAGGTATGTATTAGTATATGAATCACAACCTGAATCGCAACCTGATTGTATGTATTGGTATATGATAAGAGGTTTACTTATGTGAATTAAAAGGTAGGACATATTATGAATATTGAGATTGGAGCCTAAATGTCATTTTTCTATTTTGTGCAGTTTCTATAGATGCCAATTTAACCCAAAAGACAGGTGGGAAGATGACTCAGTTGGAATGGAAGCTATTGTATTTGTGTTCATGGTATGTTTGTTGTTCATCATTGCTTTTTTTTCTCTGTTGAAACTTGTGATGAAAGGTGTAAATAATGTTGTAAATACAAAGGCACATAATGTAACAGCTGTGAAGTTGTCAAATGTTGAAAATAGAGACACAAGAAGATATTTGAAAACTGGCAAAAGATTATTTGAGCTATTTTGCACTTATTTTATATGGTATTTGAATTGAATACCACTAGATATTAGTTAAGTGGATTGTTGTTACATAGCCAATGTGGATGTTGTTAACTTGCATAAGCTAAGGACGTGGACCAGTTCGATCGATCAATATACGGGTCGATCTGGGTCATTAGTTGGTCAAAGCATGAGTCACTTGGGTCATAGGTTAGATTAATATGTGAGTCAATGGGTCATAATTTGCTCAAATCATGGCTCACTTTGGTCATGGCCTAATCAGATCATTTGTTGGATCTGATGCAAATCTAATCCATGTACGAGGCTGTCATTTCAGAAGGACCATGAAATTTGATATTAACTTGCCGATGTCTCTTCATTATACAAACGTCACAGCTACACACCCTACCTCGCTGCTGAAAAGTCAATGGATCAGGATGACGACGATGAAAAAGAAATAAGCATCACTTGGATCCAAAGTGATTATTTTAGTTTTCATGTGTTTCTTATTTACTCTCAATTGTCTAGCTGGTTGACATAATTTCTTGCTTGATATTTCATGTTTCATTTCTGTAGGTATGCTAATGTTCGGAAACAAAAAAGACAGGTTTGAACTCGCCTCTACTTAACAAAATTGATTAAATCATGTCACACGACCTCTGACTACAACGTAATTGGTGACAAAATTACAGGTAGTTGCGCTTAAAAATGGGTTTTTTGTCTTAATGTTTTGCGCGTGTAGGGTGTGATTCACAACAGGGAGGTAAATAACAAATTCAAGGACGAACATTGTTTCTACATAAAAAAAAGATTTGTTTTTCCTTTAGCTTTTTAATCTTGTGCAACTCTTTTATTTTTTAATCATCCCTTTTATTCAGTGTATACTGGTTGTGTTTCTCGAGCTTTGCCTGGACTAATTCGTGATCTTAGACTACTATTGAATTTTGGTTGGTACGTGATACTTCTCAACTTAAGTATCACCTTATAATATTAAGCTTAGTTTTTATATATTTTTGTCTATTGATTGACAGGGTTCCTTAATAGAGACGACGTCCTTCCTGGATGCACTTTGTGGTCTTAGAATGAAACCTATTTCCGAACATGTGTATCATCTGAAGTCATGATCACAAAAGGTACGTCTCTTTGGCATTCACCTACGATTAGAAAAACAATCTGTGCAATTGATTAGATTGAACATTTGACTACTTTTGACTTTTTATTTAGTCCTAGAAGATGTAATTAATCTACCTTAAGTTTGTTCATAGCTAGATTTTGATAAGTATAATATGGACTCAATGTAGTGCTGTAAAAAATATCTTCATGTAGTTATCTCTATCGGAAGTACCACCTGTAAAATGGAAGAAAGTTTGATCAAGTTTTACTAAACTACTAATAATACAAATATCAAAAAATGTGGTAATAAGTATAAACCCTAATTCCGTTGTATCCCAGACGTTCCTATAGCCCTCCTGCTACAAGAGAAAATGTAGTGTTTTGCACTTGATTAACACCAGTCTCCTGATATTTGATGAAGTTATCATCACCAAATGTCAGAACTTTACTTGATGGGACCTGTAGGGATCCGTAGCTCCCCGTGAAGTTCACTCCTAATGCTTTGTAGCTGATGAAAAATGGTCAAGTGAACCGCAATGTTAGAGTAACATCATTAGATCAGCAAAGTAGTTGATCTCACCCACAGTATGCAGACCATAAATGTTTTTTAAACTTTTAACTTGTCTGACCCATAAGGCATATTTCCCTTTTAGCTTTTTTTAATTTGACCAATTTGAGATGAAAATAACCCACACTGACCCATTTATAAATAAACGGGTCAAAATTGCCACCTTGGTTAAGGGCAAAATAGGGAAGATAATTGAAGCTTAGTATTGGATTGTCATTAAAGAATATTCTTCTCATTGTTAAATTTTATTTTTTGTTTGATCAGATAATATTCATTTACAAAGCTCAATATTAGATTGTTAATTTCCTTTCAGCAACCTTTTAGCAGCAGGTGGACAAGAATTGAAAATCAAGTTATCAAACCTAGAGATATGACTTGGGAACTATTTTGGGTTAGAAGTAAAAACTTTTACCTACTTTCTGTTGTACCTAAGCTTCTAAAGAGCTCATTCTATGCCTTTCACGTGCATCGGACAGTCTCATTTTCCAGGTGCTTTTAGAGGTATGATATTTTTATCTAATTTGTTCTATTAACCAAATAAAAATAATTTGGTCTATGTGATCATTTATTTTCAACAATATGTTATTAACAAAATTATTGTTCTTAGTGCTAGACATCTAAATTTCCCTCGATATTCATATGGCTCATGTACACATAAAAGATGGTCCCGACTCTTTCTTTCCTACCGTCTTCCCGTCTTTTGATTTTTAGTAGATAGGTAACACAACACAATGGATGCCCAAAAACCTTACTTTCCAATATTATTAAAACCATACTCCTGTATGTTCATAACTTAAAGTTATCAGACAAGTTCCACATTAGATGTATATGTGATATTTGCTTAATTGTACATTAAATTACCCGGGATTTTGCCAAATAAAAGCAAATAAAATGCCAAAAGAATAGAAAATGTGTGCTTTTGTGTCCAATTGTGCAGGAAAGGATTAAAAAGACAAAAAGAAGCAAAAACAGTCAAAAACCGACAAGAAACGGGAAAAAGACAAAAAGACAAGAGCAAGAGTGAAAAATCAGCCAGAATTCACAAGCCGGATCAGCCCGACACAGAAATAAAAGAAAGTCAAAGACCCAAGATAAAGTCAAAGGGCCAAGAATGCCAAGTATTCAAAGATTCAAGGGCTTATGTGAAGTTTTGAAGATCAAGGGCTAAAGTTGCTAAAGGTGGAAAGTTGTTTTGTAAAGAGAAAAAGGGAAATATGAAACATAAGGGCCAAACCTGCCATTCTTAAACTTGATTTAACACTACTACTTGGGCGGTGAATCACAAGGACGAGTTCTGCCAACCTTTCAAACCTTCAAACAAATGCCCCGCTTAACTCGCAACTACCCAACCTCCCACAACAGAATTTCCCGCCCAAATTCTCACAAACCCAACTCCGAAATTTACCACCCCCGCTCCTTTATAAACCTTCAAACCTCTTCATACACCTTCACCAATCATAATAAAACACGTGGCATCCAATTATTGGTCCGAACACCTCTTTTCTATGATCAAACGGCCACAAATCGACTTAAAAAGATCAACGGATGAGATTTAAAGGATCATTCTGGAATTCTTCCTTCTCTTCACCTCTCCTCTATAAATAGAGTGTTAGGACTCACATTTTGTGTGTTGTTTTAGTTTTTAAATTTTCAGTGTGTATTTCTTTCAAAATTAAGCAATTCCTTTTAAAGCTTTTAGTTAATAAGCTCTTAAGCTTTTGTAACCTTCTCTT
>BQNB010165460.1:0-14218 GCA_026074375.1 Tanacetum coccineum | reverse complement strand
TCTTCAATCGGTGAGATAGTAACTCACTGATTCACTCTTACCATTCTATTAGTAGCAATACTATTAGTGAGGTAGCCTGCTTGGAGGTGTCCGGTAAAGAGATACTAGCACGTACAGTAAATCTAATGCATCTGCGTTAGATGATCTAACACTTTGAGCTAGAAACCCTGTCAAGGAGGTTCTTATAATGAATCTACCTGATCACAGGTACAGTATTTATACTGTAAAACGGTCCTTACGGAACCGAAGGTTAATGCAACCAAACTTTGACGAATGACAAAGCCATATTCGTCACCAAGCTTTATTGTTAACTGTTTTATTTTAGGATTACATAAAGATGAAGATGCAGATACCTCATTCCAGCAAAGTTAAGTTCATAGCCACATGCTCATACTCAAGGCTCAATGACTTTATAACATCAAGAAAGAATGACCCAAAGCTTCTGCAAACTCTGGTATCAACGTCTTCTTCAGTATGTCAAAGATATAAAGTTATGTACTGATGAAGAATTACGAATATAAAGTTAAGCTTTCAAGATTGCAACAAGTATGATCATGTCGGCCCAAAAGACACAAGCACGCAAGATGGCAAAAGATCACAAGATGATGATTAGAGATTTACTTTGGCTGATGATCTCAAGAAAGTTCAAGATCACATTCAAATACAAGCCTAAAGGAACAAGCTCGCGTTTAAAGACAAAAGATCACTACTCACTATGTACAAAGTGATCAATGAATGAAGAATCAAAGATTACGAGCTAAAAGTCTAAAGTCCAAGACACATAATGCTAGAATTCGAATTGTATTTTCTGGGGTGACCTCCCTTAGGGGGAGATTATTAGGATCATGAAAAAGACTTGGTCACCTCGTGTTATATCTAGCAAAGGTTAGCTCGTAGTCATAATATTAATCATTTAGTTACCGTATGACTTATGGCATTGGGCCGGGTCTTTACCCACATGTTAGCCCACTTAGGGCACATAAACTCTTGTATTTAAACCTCGTCTCAGCCATTAAGAGGGATTGGATGTTCATTGTATAACAAACATACACTAAGTGATTTTCTCTCACTAGAACTTCCTATTTTCTCTCTCTAGAAATCGGCCTACACACCAATCCTTGATTGTGTTATGATTTCCAATATATTACATGATCAAACATCATTGCAATTTCATCATTTGTGAATCCAATGTGACACTGGTTTTTGAGATATCAGCTTTTTCAGCAACCATACTCTGAGATTTTCCTTGTTGACATTACATAAGGTACCTGCACTTAAGTCAAGACTTTGTTCCTTCTGAACATTGATTGATGTATCTGCACTTAAATTCAGAGTTTGTTTGCTTTCATGAATATTAGGGATATCTACATTTGAACCATGTGTGGTTTTACTGTCATCCTTGCTTGTACAAGAATCGAATAACTTTCTTGTAGGAATCCACCTAAGACCAATAGATTTGAAAATTCTACATGTGGGTTTCCACCTAAGATCAGATCTAGGAGATGTTTTCTCATACACAGCGGAAGTCTTATTAGGAGAAAACCTATGTCCTGTAAAGATCTGCCTACCAGGTATCTGAGTATGACTTTTTTTATCTACGAGTTTGATATTGTTTCTGGTCTTATGGCATTGAATCTTAACACGTGAATTTACTTCCTTCAGGAGTTTTGTTATACAAGCATCATGATTTGCATTAAATACACACTTATGACATGTAGAACAAACAAATTGATTGGAATCTGAGAAAGAACTAGAACTCTTAGAGTGATCTGCTTTGGGCACAGCCGTTATTGTTACGCAACTACTCTTACAGGTAAAATCCTAGGTGTTTGATTGTTGTTCCTAGGTTTTAGTTTGCTACCATCAGCAGTGCTTTGAAATTTAACAGAAGGTATCATACTAGTTTTTGAGTTCCTATCTCTTTCTTGTGTCTTTTTCCTAACTTCATCTAGATAGTGATTATGAACCATGTTATTTGAACTAAATCTTGGCATGTTCTTAGAACTATTCCTGGATTCGCTAGATGCAATCATATGATCAGGTTTTGAAAAAATGGATTCTCTTCTCTTAGGCAAATAGTGTTGAGTTACTGGTCTTGATAAATTGTTACTCACATCAACTTGGGAGGCAAACTGTAGTTTTGATATTTAAGGCCTTTCAGATTTAAACGTATTCGGTTGTCTAACAACTGATTGGTTTTTTAGTGATTGTATAACCGGTTTCCCTAAGACTGATGTTTTAGCAAACTTAGTATCTACACTATTTACTTTTAACTTCCTTAAGTCATTTTTTAAAGCAGCAATTGCAAAATCCTTTTCCTGAATCTGAGCTTTTAAATCAGCATTATTAGCAAGCAAAGAAGTTGTCTGTTCTATAGTCTTAGATCTCGTAATTTTAATAGAATCATACAAATCTTTGTAATGCTTTTTCAAAGTCTCATTTTCCTTACGTAATTTAGCCACACTATGTTCTAATTCGATGTTCATTGTTTCAAGTACATTAATTTCCTTTTAAATCTTGGCTTTATTACTTGTTTCATTCAAAATTTAACCATGTTGCCCTGATTTTAAAGCTTGATTTTGATATTTAAGTTCGAAAGCAATACAATGTGCTTCCATTCTTGAAAAATCTTTTTGAAATTAGGCAACGGCCTTTTGAGTAAAATATTTTCAGACTCGAGAGATTGTTTTGAGTATTCAGTTGCTGGTTATTTGGTGATAAATCAAGCATAGGACTTTTAACTTGACATTTTTCAGGATACTAGTCAACCCTACCTTCATTAATGATTTCAGGTTGCTCAGTATGTTGTTGTACTATAGCAAAGATATTACATTTAGCAGTCAATTGTACCTCAGCCATTGGCTCTTCGCTATAAATGGGTCTGACATATACATCATCAGCATCTGTATCATCTCTTGACATGCTGCTTTAATCTTGCACTTCTGATTCTGTCCCACTGCTCTTTGTGACAACCAAATCAGCATCTACTGCTTTACCTGTATCAATCTTACTCTCTTGCGTCTGCATCTGTCTTTTATTCACCCATCTATCATACTGTCTTTGATGACGTGTTATTTTAGCAACGGACTTCTTGACATTACCCATGTGTTAGAGTAGTGTATCTCTGAAATGTTTAACCTCGATTCCAGTGTATTCAACAAAGTACTTGTCTGTCATTTGACTGTTATAATCCAAAGTAAACTGTGAATCGATAAACTTCTAAAACTGGTTATTTACCACCCAAAAGGCTGCCATGGATCCATCTTCTTGAAATTCATCTTTGTCAAGTTGCTTTTGTAGTTGATCTACGTTGAGAAGCATCGTACTTGTAAAAGTGTCATTATCTTGACCAAAGAGTGACATAAATGCCCGTTTAAATCCATGTTCGATACGAGTGCCTTTTAAGTCTTTTTTAGAAAGAACTTGAAGGTGTAAATGAAGAGATCAAAAATATGCCATGCATCTTTCTTTTGCTTTTGACATCTTGTATTTGATTGCATGCACATCTTTTGTTTCAGAATTCAAGCTGCATTCCTTTACTGATTTGCTGGATGCAGTCTCTGAATTACTGTCTTCTTTCTCAGAACAAGTGTTTTGTATGAAAACTAAATCAACTTTCAATGAATCAACATTCAATGCTGGAATTGGATTTGAATGATCTTCATGTGTTTGCATCAATTTCTTTTGTTTCAACAATTATAGAGTTCGTTGTTGATGAAGAGTTATCTCAAGCATGTATTTCCCAATGGAATCCATGTTAAAGATCACTGCATCGTAGAAGGATTGAGCATCAAATCTTGTATATTTCTGCATACGCGCTTTGAATTCTGAATTGAAAGCATTTTCAAACGTTGTTCTGAGTTTTGTCAAAATAGTCTTGTAATCAGTCTGAGAAATTATTGCTTTGGTAATATGTTGTTCTAGTAAATCTAAGTCTTGAGAGAATGTTCTCTTGAAGATAGACATGGTACCAAAATCTTGTAAAGTATCTGTGAGAAACTTGAATTGTGACTTGACTTCTCTAAGACTGTTCATGCATCTACTTCTTGAAAGTTGTGTTTTCTCTTGAACTTTAGAAATTAAACACGAAGAAACTATGTCATTTTGAAGAACACTTGATGTTTGAGTTTTCAAGTTGTTATTGGTATTTGACATTTTGATGTTGTGAATGGATATCGGATCTTAAGTAGGTAAAGTGATTATTGTTGTGGATTGAAATCAATTAATGTTCACGAGATTTTACAAGTCTTTGATTTAAACTGAGAAAAAAATAGAATCTTTCACGGGATTTTATAAAATCAAAAAGAAACCGTGAAACAATGATTAATTGTGGTAGAAATTGTTGTTGAAATTGAAGTACGTGAGCTTTTGTAACGATTGATGAGCTAAAACGATGACTGGTGCACAAACTTTGAGCTTAAAATGATTAACGGTTGATCAAAACTCAATTAAGGACAAATGGTGCCATTACGATTCACTTTTGAGGAGTAACGGTGAAAATGATTAAATGAAAGGGCTATAGTTGAAAGAGTTTGAAATCAAAAAACTAAAAGTAAATATTGTTTTTTTTAAATTGAAGGGTAAAATAAGAAATTTGTAAAAATAAAAGTTTGAAATTCAAAACAGTATTAAAGTAAAAGGTTCAAATTAAACTTGTTTTAAAACAAAGGGTTAATAGTAAAATAGTTATTAACTAAGTGCTAAAAAGTGAAATTGTTTTGAAAATTAAGGTTAAAAATGAATATTTTAAAATATAAACAATATTAAAAAATTAAAGAACGCATGCACTGTATTTGTTTCTCTTCTTCGTTGACATTGAAAAAAAAATGATACGATTGTAAATCTTGTCTTGCGGAGTGCTACGGTTATCGTCGGTTTAATGTGAATATACCACGATGATCGAAACGAGTTCACGATCACAATGATATAAGCTATACGTCCCGTAGTGAACCGTTACTCAAAACCGAAAAACCGAAAATGATTTAAAACGTGTAAATTTTGTTCCTTGTTTGAGTTAGTTCGGTTCCTAAAGGGTTTTTGACTAGTTCGGTTGCTTAAGAATTTTACTAGATCGGGTCCGTAAGGATTTCTAGATCGGTTGCTGTTGAAAAAACGTCTAGATCGGGTCCTTAAGAATTTTACTAGTTCGGTTCGTCTTGAAAAGTTGCTAGATCGGTTCGTACTTGAAAACCAACTAGATCGGGTCCTTATAGAAAATAACTAGATCGGTCTTTAAAGTAAGTGACTAGATCAGTATTCAAAGGAGAACATTTAGATCGGTTATCAAAGAAAATTGTCTAGATCGGTTGTACTAGTTCGGTTCCTTGTTTCTTCAATAGTGCTAAACTCCAAACCGTCCTTTACTTTTGTCTTCAACCGAAACAACAACAACAAAAAAAACAAATTGTCCTTGTTCTTGTCTTCTAACCATTAGGACCACGACAAATAAGCTACTTTATCACAAATAAGCCACGAAACTCAACCTTAAATAAGTTAGTAAACAGGTTGGAGAGAAGAAGGAAAAACTATGGAAGAGCTTATAAGAAACTATGAAGGTTTTTTAAGAGAAAAGAAAAAAAAATGAAGAGGTAAAAAAATATGTTTCAAACTCTAAAAAAAAGTAGAGAAATATAGTGTGCGTTTAATAAGCTTAAAACACAAACGAGCTAGACACAAATATGACACATAAGAAGACATGTTATGATACAAACAGTGATTTGTGTTGTCACAATCATAAGCCCATAAAGATATTGAATCAATTCACAAGCCCAAAGTCTAAAAAAATGTTCTATGTCTTATGACGTGAAGTGCAAAAAAAATAGCAAGAATAAGCCAACACAATACGCTAAAAATAAGCACAAAGCACTTAACCACTTAAACACAAACGAGCTCTAAAAGTCAATCATTTAGATTGTTATCCCATTAGATTCTAGCCTAAAACAAATGATCAGGAGGTCGGGAAGGATTAAAGAGAAAGAAAACCATATTATTAAATTGTAGAGAGAGAAAGGGAAGAGTGTGTGTTTCTAGAGAGAGAAGGAGAAACACACACTTATAAGATGCTACATAATGAATCATCACCCCTCCATGGAAGTATGGAGGGGGTATTTATAGTCCAAACATAACTAAACTATCCTTAATAGTCTAATCTAGTCCCTGCGTGTTTGGCTATTTATAAACTAATGTAATTCTGTATAAGTCCTCATATTTTAAGGCTAACAATCTTCTCCCAATATGTGGACATACGGAATTACATACAATGTTCCTATCAAGTACAAATACAACATGATAAAATGACATCCAAGGCGCTTCCAATGCTGAAGATGACGTCTTTGTCTTCTAGTCTTGATACTTGTACTCCAGCTTGGATCTTCAGTGTCTTTAATTGTACAGGAACCATTGTAGTATGCATGAGTTGGATTAACTTCCCCCTAATTCATGCAGCATGTCTTGAAAAGCTTTCTTTATAGACTCCTTTTTGGTGAAGTTTCTGAATCAGCTTCCCCCCAAACCAACATCCCTATTTTGAGCAGATTCTGAAACTTTGATGTAGCTAGAAAAAACTTCTTTTTGACATTTACATGCACAGCGGAATTTTGTAGAAGTAGAAAACTACATCAAATACTACTGCTAGTTGTCATCAGGTCTTGGTAAATATTCATTCAGGGTACATGCAAGGAATCAGCAACAATTCTTCTTACGTATACAGAATACTTCACAAATTATACTTAGTAAAGTAGTCTACACTACTTCCCCTGGAAGTTGACATGGTAACATCAAAGTCAACTAAGTCCCGGATGTACACATTTTCCCCCATGATGGTTGCGAACTCTTGGAAGCATCATTGTTATGTACGTCCATATACTCGAGAAGTTCTTGTCATAAGCAACAATCTTGAAAAGTTATGAAAGACATTGAAGAACTTTGAAGGATTTTGCTTAGACTGTGAAGTACCATTGTCATGGAATAGCATAATAATATCCCGTGAGAATTGCTGATTACATCTCAACCTTTAAACTCTATGGCTAACTTACCAACCTCGCATTCGGTCGGCTATTGTTATGATCACTTGGTGAAGTAAACCCGATATACCTAAAATGAAAACGAAGTAGAATCCCCTAAATTTGTTACTTAATCTTGCACTGTTGTTGATTGAAGAACGGTGCAAGATTAAATCTATAAGTACTCTATACTCAACCAGAAAAGTATAAGAAGTACAACACCTCTTGAAATTATCCACATCGACATTTGCGTGTGCTACTGAGCACTACAATGTAACTCCTTTAAGTGATAGCTATAACCAGTGAGCACTACAATGTAACTCCTTACATCAGGAAATAACTAGATAATCTAAGTCTCAATCATAGCTGTATACGTTCAAGCAAGTCATCAATCGATAGATTGGGTTTGAAAGAAAGGGGTAGAAAATAGAAGGAAGTCTCGATGATGAAATAAGTAGACGCCTTCGTGAAACCTACTTCAATCTCAAATAATGGATAGCAAATCAACTCCGTGATCACTTGACATTAAAGTCCAAATCCATAGCCGTTTTGACGTTTTAGTAAATCTTTAATGTTCGTTTTAGCATTAAGTGTTGTGTTTGTTGTTGGTGTTATGGAAGGTGTTTGAGTTTGGTTCTTAGTGATAAATTGGTTCCTTAAAAACTTTTAGATCGGTTCTCAAAGGAATGATTAGATCGGTTTTGACTAGATCAGCTCTCAAAGAGTGACTAGATCGGTTCTTTCTTTGAAAATTGACTAGATCAGTTGACTAGATCGGTTGACTAGATCGGTTGACTAGTTCGGTTGACTAGATCGGTTGATAAAGGCTTCTGACTAGATCGGCTAACTAGATCGGTTGACTAGATCGGTTAACTAGTTCGGTTGACTAGATCGGTTGTTGAAGGCTTCTGACTAGATCGGCTGACTAGATCGGTTGATTACTTCGGTTTGCACTAGACGAAACCCAAAATCTTCAAATCACAAAAAGGCATATCTTGAACGATTTTGACGTGAAATTTCTTGTACAACCTTCTTATCTAAGTTTATTAGGACCCGAAAAATGCAAACTTTATGATTTTTAACACGAAAAATTTTGAATCAAGATTTTGAGTAAAAAAATCATCCAAACCATAAAAACTCAAAAAATAAGCTATGAAAATCCATAACCCACTTGTACAAATAAGCTAGAAACTATAGAGAAGAGAAAGTTTCAAGCTTTTTCACAAAAAAACCACCAACCAAGAAAAAGCCGAAGCTTTTTGGCTTAAAAATAAGCTACAAAAAGCTTAAATAAGCTACGAAGACCATCAAATAAGCAAACCACAAACACGAAATGCTCCTAGGCTCTGATACCAAATGTTATCCCAAAAACTTAACTCATGTCACAACAATAAGCCATACTAATAAGCAATAAGCTAGAAAGAGAGAAAAGAAAATGGAAGATTTATTAGAGAGAGAAAGTAAAGAGTAGAAGATTACACACACATACAAGTGTAAAAAATGGTAACCAACACCCTCTCTATGTGTGGAGAGGGTCCTATTTATACCCATATCCAACATGTAGGCATATGGGCTTGTTACTTGGGCCGGGCTTGGCATATCTTGGGCTTTGAGCCCGAAACACAGACAATATTAGATTACAATCCAAGCCCGTTGAACTCGGCTAGCTTATTACTTAACAAGACTAATTTCGACTAATAAGACCGATAACATTCTTGTTCGACTTAATAAAATTAAGGCTAACACATTCTTCATTGGGTGTTGCCACTACCCATCCCTCATCAATGATACGTAAAAGTTCTCGATAAGCATTGAGGCTGTCCTTTGAGTGGTTGCGGTACTCAGACTCTTTTATGGCAATGTACTCTTCGTCAGCATTGAATGAATACTTTATTATCTCGAATCTCCTGATCTTGCAAACTCATGGTCTAACAGTGGGATCATCCCTCCGTTCATTATGCCCTTGATTGTCTTGAGTACCGGTGTTACTTGTGTCATAATTTCTACCAAAGATATTATTAATCTCAAGATAAGGGTCATGAGCCTTTTCAGTTTTGATGTTTGCATATGATTTCTGGCCATAACTTTCCAAACGAGTGAATGGTGCGACTTCATGAGCATTAATCTTCCACCAACATTCTTGTAGCTTTACAAGCACATTATAGTCTAATTTGTGGAAGTTTCCAAAACTATTTATCAACCATGCACAGAATTTCATCGCACCGGGAGTCGCATTTCCCTGTGATTCTTCAACTTTTGCTTTGTGCATTAAGGTTTCTTCTTTTAGCATTCCATCGGCTTATTTATCATACCACTTATGATCTTGGAAATAAGTCATGCTTCCAACCCTAACCATCTCAGGTAGCTCACCACTATTACAAAACCTATCAATATCTGAGCTACACGTGGGCCATTTGGTTATCCCATTCTTAAAGCGATATGGTTCACATATATGATCATATAGTTGATATGGCACCCTGTTATCCAACCATGGTTCTTCAAGATCCCTTGTTACAGGATTATTCAACTCATATTCCTAGTAGGTCCCAGTTCCTTGGATATCAAAAGTAAACAAATCCTTGTCAATTTTAAGGAGGTAGTTAAAATCGTTGAAAGCTTCACACAAGGGTGTCTCGAAGTCAAATAGATTGCCTTCAATCTTGAAGATGTCAGTAATATCGCCAGGGCCATCATCCTCTTCATTATGATAAGAAAGTTGGTAGAATTTTTGAACGAACTTTTCTACCAAATCATCCCAAGTAGTAACCGAGCCTATACAATCCTTTTTAAGCCACTCACCTGCGGCACCCGCGAGTGAAATACGGAATATGCTAAGCCTAAATCGGTATTGACTTACCCCATTAATTTTGATTGGCTCAACTATATCAAGAAATTTATTAATGTGCTCAAACACGTTTTCTCCAATTGCCCCATTGAAAGTAATTTCCCGTATCTTGATCAAAAATGTTCCTTGTATCTCAAAAAAAATTCTCTCGATCATTCTTCCATCGTTATCATTAAAGATGCAGTTTTTTTTGTAACTGAGATATAGTCATTTTGTTTTGTCATCGTCAATCGAATTCCTAAAAATAAGCACAAATGATTAGTAGGTTGTGCCCTCTCAAAAGAGAACACGATAAATAGGAAATCGAATATGAAAAATAACTATTGTTACTGTATCAGATGATAAATACAATGTATTCAATTAATTTGAATGCGTCATATTGTCTGCTGAAGGTCAGTACGCCATATTAATTACACAGAATACACCGTATTGTTTGGAAGAACAGATACGCCATTTAGACTGTAGAAGTCAATACGATGTTCTTAGTGGAAAGGTTGATACGTCGTATCCAACTGGTGGATACTGCGTATCTGTTGATTTATCAGAACATGATACTTAGAAAACAATTAAATAATGTGGGAATTTAAACACATAATTAAATTAATTACAAACAGAATTAAATTAATCTAAACTAATGGTTAGAAATACTAATAAAATTAAAGGTTAAACTTTTTTACTTCCCGACAACGGCGCCAAAAACTTGATGTGCTGTCGTGTAGGGTCAATTTATTGATTACCAAGTTTTACATTTATATTTAGCCGACTTATCCTAAAATAACACTTTAATGGGCAGTGTACCCGATCGGGAGGAGTTTCGTGGTAAGTAGGTTGCCAAACACTAAGAGCGAGGTCATTAACCTTATAATCTATTAGTATTTTAATTGCTTCTATTTAAGTTAATTATAATTACTTGTTAAACCTATGCTATATATGCTTTTAACGGATATGAGGAGGTTTTCAGCCTGAGAGACTGGCACAGGTTTAGTGGTGACAAATATCAATTCAATACACAATAAACACGAAAGAAGAAAATTAGAAGATAGAAAAGCGATACAAGCCAAATGATAGAAAACTATATTTGCCATATTAAATCCAGTTTAGTGTTGGTTTGTTTGTTTTAGTGCAATGATTTACTTATCTCGAAGCGGCATATCATTCTTAAGACTTAGGCGAGACATCATCCTAAGACCTAGACACGATTAATCCTGTCACAATTAACGCATCTGCATAAAGCATCCTTTAGTTTAATTATAATCTATCTTAGGGAATCAAAGCAGTGGTGATCCTGTTAAAACCCTAGCCCATCAGGACTTTACCCACTTATTGCTTGACGGTATTTTATATACTGGTAGTCTACTATTCGAGTCTTTACCAATTAATTAAGAACATGATTGCTGAAACATTACGGGTCACCTATCGGTCCAACTAAGCTCATAATTCAAAGGTAAAGATAGAATGTTATTTGTGATCCTATTGGTCCAGTAATATAAAACATGATATAGAGAGCTATCCCAGTATCTAGATTACTTTTTAGGTATCACTAGACCCATTGAATGATAGGTCGCATATTCAAGCACATAGACAAGTATTAGGTGATAAACATAATTAAACAATCAACGATTAATCAAGAAATCAATTCTAAAACAAACCAAACATTGAACTTTCATTAAGATGCCTAATACCCGAGGGTATTAGCCTACAACCATTGTAATTATACAAGCGTGATCAAACAATTAAAATCGAACGATTAAGAGAGTAAAAATCACACGATGTCTTCTATGGATTCGTGATTGATGCTTGACCTTGGTGGCTCTTCTTCTTTTTAGAAATTTATTTTTTATGAGTATGGTATAAAGAATATGATATTGCACACTGAAAACTCATTTTTGAGTCTTCTATTTATAACCTCTAAAAAATGTTGGATACGCCATATTGAGCTAGGGCAATATGGCGTATCGGGGTATATCCCTTGGAGTGCGTGCACAGTTTACAATCAATACGATATATATTCCCAAAATATGATATCTTCATATCTTTGAATAGTTATCTTCATGGATACGACGTATGGCAGAAGATGGATATGCCGTATTGGGAATTGTGAATACGCATTTTCTTGTGAAGGTGTGGCGCGGATACGCCGTATCTCTTTTCCTGGATACGACGTATTGGTCAGAAATGAGTAATCTTTAAATGTCTTCATTTTAGCTCCAAAATAGGCTCCTTTTAGAATGTCTTCACAAATTACTCCTCAATTACTGCAAATAACACTTTTAAATAATTAAGTACACATTCTTGCAATAATTATACAAAAGTGGTTAGTTTATTTGGGATAAATGATGGTATAAATGTGACTTTATTTGATGTCATCAGCTGCTTAACTTTTACATTCTCTGCCCTAAAACTCTTATTTTGTTCTTAAAGAGCAGTGACATGTTCTGTTAATTCTATGTTATGAGAATCTAAGGCCTTAAAATCAAGAATACAATCTGCCTCACTACGTCTCTTATTTATGTGAGAGATTTGTACCTTCAACCTTTTAATTGTGTTGTCCTTTCCTTGAAGCTGCTCTTTCATTTTGTTGATTTCAAAAAATGATTCAAATTCACGATCATCTTGAGATGTCTATGATTTGTTGTCTCCAAAATGTTCTTTAAGATGTTGATACTTTAATTGCAAGTTTAGGTGATTCACCTTAAGGTTGGAAAAATGTTTTATCATTTCACTATAATCTTCCTTTTGAATCTTATGTTTTAATTTAGAAATATCAACTTCAAGTTCTACATTACGTGCTTGTTCTACAGTGTAAGCATCATGCATTTCAGAAAATCTAGATATAGTATTCGCAGCATTCATTACACTATACAACAATTCATTCGACAAACAATCAGCAAGTAGATTCTCATTTTCAATGAGAAGGTTTTTCCTCTCAATTTCAGCACATATCTTGTCCACATCATATTGTTCAACCTCAGCTTCCATTTGTTCAAAAATCTCTTTAATTTCTTTAACTTCTTTAATGAGAGTCGTTTGGATTCCCTTAAAATGTTCTTTAACCGTTTTGAAAAATGGAATTACTTCAGTAAGATAACATTCCTTTGTTTGTTCAAAACCCATTTCCCCTTCTGTAAGACCACAAGGGGTAATTCTCCTTTTACAAGTTTTGTCAAATTCCGAAAAAAGTTGTGTGAGTGCATAAATATTAATTTTCACTTGAATTTTTGTTGGAAGAACCCTGGGGACAAGCTTTGCCGGTGTATTGGGTGGATACACGGTCATTTTTTAAATTGCATTTGGAACGGAATACCAAAACATCTGTTTTGTGGACAATTGTCTTTGTGGTGTAAAAGTAGCAAGATAATTCTCTTTTGAGTAATCTGAGGGTGCAATCTTAATCTTATTTTTAACCCACAGAGGGCTTTTCATTTTCTCAATCATGTTCTTTCTAGTTATCTCAGCTAACTCAAGAGTTATCCTTTGAGTCATGCATAACAGCGGGGGCATGATTGGTCTTGACTATTTCATGACCATTATAGAGAGCAGATTGAACTTGCATTGCACTGGTGAGATATAAGGGATTTTTGTAGCCTATTGCTACCTTTTTCTTTTCATCATAAAAAGGTTTTGGTTTACATAACATGTGTATAGTTTAAAGAGACTGATCTTGTTTGAATAATTTATCTTCAACTTTTTTTTAATGCTTTCATATTAAAAAATCATCAAGGTATTTATTTTCTTTCTATTTAAAATCCTTTTTTAAAGTTGCTACTTCATCTTTCATTAACTTGTTATGGTCAATGGTAGAATTAAGTGGCATTTTTACAGAATGAAGTTCCTTTTTCAAAGATTCTTCCTTAATGTTACTGAATGATATTTGATATCATAACACAAGGGAAAGAATAGGGGTTGGCCGATTTATAGAGAGAGAGAGGAGAGGATTTCTAGTGAAAGAAAAACCTTATGTGTATTATTGATAAATAGAACAACCAACCTATTTCCATGGCTGGAAAGAGGCTTATATAGTGAGTTACATGCCCTAGAAAATAGGTTATGGTGTGGGCTTACATGTGGGTAAAGACCCAGCCCAAAACCATAAGTCATACGCTTACATTACATATACGAGTTATGCTATTCTAGACAATACACAAGGTGACCGAGTATTTTTCATGAACCTAACAATCTCCCTCAAAGGGAGGTCACCCTTGAAAAATACAATATGAATACTAGCATTCTAAGTCTTGAACATTTGACTTCAGCTCGTAATCTTTGATTCTTCATTCTTTGATCTCTTTGTACATTATGTAGTGACTTTTGAGCATAGTTACTTTGACTTGTGTGATCTTTGAGCTTTCTTTGAGATCATCAACCATGGTAG
>BQNB010165459.1:3951-14219 GCA_026074375.1 Tanacetum coccineum | reverse complement strand
CAAACTTCTATATTTCACTCACATGCTTCCTTTCCAATAACTTACACTTCTTATAAACGCTTAACTCTTAAAAACCAAGAATTGACGTAGCAATGCATGCAACACGTCTTTTATTTCCATTATCACCACACGTGAACAAATGGAATACTTAACACCAAACTCATATGCACACAAAATAAGATAATCATTTACCTCTAAAATGACATCATGCACATATCTAAACCACTTCAACATACATATAGAACACATAGCACGCAAGAAACATAGAAAATGGACACTTAGCAATTTCTAAAGGTATAAACTAACCTGCTCAAATCACGGTTGTCACAGTTGGATACCCCTAACTTTACTCCAACAAACAAGCGATCTACACTTTCTCCCGTAGAGTGCTTCAAACGGTGCCACCTTGATGATAGCTTGGTAATTGTTGTTATAAGAGAACTCGACTAGAGGCAAGTGTCGATCCCAACTTCCACCGAAATCAATTACGCAGGCACGCAACATATCTTCAAGAGTTTGGATTGTTCTCTCACTTTGACCATTCGTTTCGGGGTGGTATGTCGTACTCATTCTTAAGTTCATCCCTAAAGCATTTTGAAGGGACCTTCAAAACCCAGACGCAAATCGGCTATCGCGGTCCGAAATAATCGACAACGGTACACCATGCCTATAGACAACTTCCTTCAAATACAGCAGGGTGAGTTTTTCCATACTATCGGTTTTCTTCATTGGGAAAAAGTGAGCATTGAGTCAACCGATAGACAATTACCCAAATAGAATCGTAACCACTAGACGTTCTCGAAAGACCAGTAACAAAATCCATAGTAATATGTTTGATAACTAGCCTTTTTAAGGGTAATTATATATCAAATATTAGTATAAGATTAATCAAAATATAGTATCCCCGCTAGTCAACCTAGTCAACCCTTTAGGAAAAAGGTCAACAAACTCACGGGTATGATATAAATGATTTCGGGCAAGTGTTTACACGGGTCGTTCTCCTAACGAGGCGTGAAATTGACGGTTACGTTTTAGGTTTGATTTTTGGATGCTTGAATGCAAAAAGGATTTGGTTTTTGGATTCAAAATCTACGGGAAATTATGGAAATTTAAACTAAGGAATACTTAAATCTACGGGAATTAATTCCTAAACTACGGGAAAGCAATAAAGGCAAATAAATAACTTAAAAATCTACGGGAAACAAAATAAGCCATATAAATGAAAACTAATTCTACGGGAAACATAAATAAGGCATGGGAAAGGAATCCTAAGTCTACAGGAACATAAAAAATGAAGGCAATTAAAGTTAAAACACGAAAATGATGACGTGATTTAAAACCCGTTCTTTAAAAAACTAAATCCTACAATTTTAACCCTACGGATGCAAAATTAATTTTCCTAAGTCCTAAATGATAAAAGAAAATTTTCTAAAAAAGAATTATATTTTTTTTGATTTTTATTTAATTTTTTATGATTTAAAAATAAAAATTAATTAGAAATAGTAGATTAAATGGGACAAATCTGAAAAATTCATGGAAAATAGTTTAAAATGTCCTGATTCTATGAAAAATAAAAAAGGCTTACCAGCTTATTGGAATAAGCTGGTAATAAGCTAAATAGGGTTGGTGGGCTTATTGGGCTAAACTACTATAAAGAATTAATAAGGAAGCATATAACCAGATGGCCCTATCTGGCGTCGTGGTTAGTGTGTGAGTGTTGTGGGACGACTAGGTGCAAAGGGAAAGGTCATGGGTTTGACCCTTGTGCCTCCTTTTTGGAAAAAAACATATTTTTTTTAAACCTTTTTGCACAAGTTTGAAGAGGACATAAAAATAAGAACTTTTTACAACTACAACTTTTTAAGAAAACTCATAAATAAGCTGGAAAAGAGCATTTAAAAACAGACAGAATGCTTAAAATAACTAAGGCAAAAGATATCTAAATTATTGGCTTTTAAAGACTAATAAGCAATGTAAAAAGGGAAAATAAGCAAAGACAAACAACTAACTATAACCAATAAGCATATAGGAACAGAAATAAGCAAATAATACAAGCAGAAAAATCTTAAAAAGTTAAAAAGCACTTTTGCTAAAACTAGATAACTAAACAGCAAAGGGAGCACATTTGGGCTTTAATTATAAGCATTTAAGAGGATCCTTGTGGCTTTAAGACTTACACAGCCTTAAAGCTTATCTTATAAGCTACAAGGATCAACAAACAAAAATGATTTTGAAATATATTTAGACTATGAAAAAGGCTAGGAGAAAAGGACTGTTTGAACTCAGCATGTGCTGAGTTTTTAAAGGTTTTGAAAATGCCAAACTGCAGGCTGGTTTTTGAGCTAGAAAAGGATTGGTAAAAGCTAAAATGAGCTAAAACAGAAGGACTTTATACATTAATAAGCTTGCAATATCAAATTCAGATCTTATGGTATCTTGACTCTTACTTAAAATTGCTAATGAAAAGAGGAGCTCTAACCTTTAAAAATGGGACTTAGATAAATGACAGAATTGGCTAATACACAAACCATATTAGCAGACCTGTGTAACCTATTTTCTACTTCATTTGGAGACTTAAAAAATGCATGAAAATAACACCCTAAAGCTATCAATCTACTTTTAATCAAATAAGCTGGAATTTCACAAAATAACACTACAGATTCAAACAATGCTTAAATCTACCTTAGAACTTGAGATTTATACTTTGAGAGCTCATAAAAACTTATTTGTAGACTGAATTTAAACTAATTAAAACTGCCTGAAAAGCAAAAATGCAGTGTAACCCTCTTTTGACCCATTTT
Organism: Tanacetum coccineum; assembly: GCA_026074375.1. Classification (NCBI taxonomy): domain Eukaryota; kingdom Viridiplantae; phylum Streptophyta; class Magnoliopsida; order Asterales; family Asteraceae; genus Tanacetum; species Tanacetum coccineum. The sequence continues at coordinate 11,418 of BQNB010165459.1, read as the reverse complement.
GGTGGTTACCCCAAACACCCCTTTAAAAACCTTTTTTTAACATTTTATAACTACAATAAGCTGTATTAATACCAATTTTTAGACAACCTGATATAGATTAAGTTAAAAACACATAAGGGAGCAAGTTAGACAGGAAAACAAGCACTAAATAGCTAAGAAGGCAATTAAGTAGTTTTGAGCATTTGAAAGACAAAATTAAAAAAAACATTAAAGCTAGAAATTTCAATAAGATAAAAAGATTACAATATCTTGAATTTAAAATACATAATTAAAGACATTTAAAAGTAAAATTAAAACTAAACTAAAACAACTCCTAGTTACTTCCTTCAATCTCTGTCTTCTCTCTTATATATGCTGCCAAGGTTGTGTTTGTTGTGCTAGTTTGCTGAGAGGCTTCAAAAGCTCATCCTGACCCTTGAAATTTCTTGGTGCCCAATCCTTTGAATCCTAGCCCTTCATTTTTTTTGTCTTTTGTTCTTGACGAATGGAAGCATTTGGGATTGCCAACATGGCTATGGGGTTTTGTGGAGTGGGGTAGGATGGAGGGTGATGTTTTGGAGTGAAGTTGGAGGGTTTTGTCTGGTTGTGAACAGTAGCACGTGGGTGTGGAAGATGTACAGTGCATAGGGTTAGGGATTGGCGGGAAAACATTTTATCAGTTTTAATTTGGGCAGGGTAAAGGTTTGAGGTTATGGCAACAATGGCCCCTCAAAGTATATAATGATATTGCAAGTTAAGTCCTTTCCTTGGGTGGTAAATATTTAGGGGAGTGGCAAAAACAGCCCCTGAACTTGTATAACTTCATTGCAAAAATGGTCCTTTCAGGCTAACGGGGTTAAGGGGTTATGGTTTGGGCTTGTTTTAATGTATTAGGCCGGCTTATATATAAAAAGACATTTGGGCTTTTAAATGGATTATGGGCTTTTAAAATTAGTAAATAAATACTATTGGGCTGGCCCGGATTTGATTTTTTGGGCTCTTTTCAAATCCGCTCTCTGGTTTGGCTTTGTTTTTCCTCCTTTAGTGAATATCTGGTACCTGCACAGTACAAACACAAAAACAAGCATATATATGGCATTTTATGTGCATTTTTGGTCGTTTAGGGTCATTTTATTAAGTAAAATGTATGTGTAATTACACACATACCAATGTTCCTACTTCCATTCAAGAATTTAAGGTTGCTGGAGGAGTCCTAACGGACCTTGATGCTTGGCTTTGACCTTAGCGCATGTTAGACATTTACTAACATATGTGGCAATGTCGGCTTTCATATTTGGCCACCAGTATAACTTCTTCATGTCTTGGTCCATTTTTGTCAGAACCCGGATGAATAGAATATTTTGACTTATAAAATTCGTGCATAATCAAGTCCCTTAGTCCGCCAAACAATGGCAACCACACACGATTTTTAAAATAACGAATCCTATTAGAGTAGATCTCGAAGATAGGCTTCAATAATCGGCCCAAATTTTCCGCTTTGACATTTTCTTGTTTCACAGCTTCCAATTGGGCCTTGAGTATTCTTTCGGACAGGTCGGTGCATGTAGACATCACCAAAGATCGAACCCTCAAGGGCTTATCTCGAACTTTAGTTTGTATTTGATGTCAAGTGGAGACTGGTCTAGAAGGATCTTTAATTAGATTATCAATCGAATGATCTTTGGTCCATTTACTGATGTGTTCAGTTGGTTGATTGACTGAGTGTACGTTATTTAGAATAACATCCTGAGATGGAAGATTCTTAGGAACAAAATAACCCCCTTTGGCAAAAATTCTGAGAAGTGAAGACCAACATAGGATTACCTTTCCATGGTGTAAACTTCAATATCATGATCTTCTTCTACAACACCGGGAGGAATGACTTAAGATGGTGATTCTTGAGGAGTTTATAAAGTACTTGGTGATGGTGCATCTTGATCAACGGAGGTTGAGGAAGGTAAACTGGTTGAAACAACAGGTTCTGGAGCAGCAACTTCAAGAACATGATGATCAACACTGGGTGGAGGATTGAAGTATTCATCAAACAACGGTTGAAACAGTGTATCCCAGTCAATCCTTGTTGGTGGGACAAAAGGTGTTGGAGAAGGAGGATGTGGCACGAGTCCTGAACTGGGTGTTCCAGGAGTCATTTCATGAAGTGCGGGTCCTGAACTGCTTTGTTCAGAATCCATAGTTGTCAGCTCATCAAAGTCGACATGTATTGTTTCCATAATTCGTCTGGTATGTCTGTTATATATCCGGTAAGCTTTCTTTGCAGGAGCATATCCAATGAAAATACCAACATCAGCTTTAGCTTTCAGCTTGCCTAGATCTTCACTGTCATTAGTTAGATAACATAGTGCACCAAATACATAAGATCTGGTTTTCTGTCATGCAGGAGCTCATATGGTGTTTTTTCATGACGAAGATGTATTAGGGAATGGTTCTGGGTGTAACAAGCTGTGGCAACTACTTCTGCCTATAGAAATAATGGTACTTTAGCATAAATCAACATGGTGCAAGCAACCTCTACTAAGGTCTGGTTTCGTCTTTCGACAACGCCGTTTTGTTATGGAGTACGTGCCACGGATATTTCATGAGAGATACCGACATTTTCATAATAGCTATGCAGAGTTTGATTGACAAATTCTGTTCTATTATCTATGCGAATATTCCTTACAGTTGCATTTAGGCGAACTTGTATTATTTGCAAAAATTTGATGATGAACTCAAGAGCTTCATCTTTCGATCTTAAGAGCTTAACCTACGTAAACCAAGAATAATCATCAACAATTACTAGAATATACTTCTTCCCATTAATACTTTTTACGCATATTGGCCACAAGATCTCATAGTAATAGAGTAAAGTTATTTCTTGGTTGGTGGTCTTAGAGTTTTGGGTTATGAGAGTGTTTCATGGATTTTTCCGTGATTGCATTAGCATAAGTGATCTTTTTCAAATTTCAGTTTAGGGAGACCTCTAACAAGACCTTGTTTAGCCAGTTGATTAATGGTAGCTCAATGTTAAGTGAGTAACAAACGACGGTTGCCTATAACTAATGACCTTTAGTGACTTAGATGCCCTTTGACAAGAGACAAATTGAAGAAGACTTCATCATATCACCAATGGACAATGTATAAAAATTAGTTCCCCGAGATCCCGTGAGTAGGTCAACACCTTCAAGATTATGAACAAAACATGTATCTTTACAAAAAGCTACTTCAAGATCCGAGTCACAAAATTGACCAACAAAGAATAGATTGTGTATGGGTCCCTTAACATAGTAAACCATTGTTAATGGCAACATTACGATATTGATTAATTCACCATAACCATTATTTGTAGCGCATCTGTTATGCATAGGTCATCTTGACTAGGTGTACCAAGAAATTTGTGGACGAAATTGGTGAGCTGAGAGTGGTTTCCGGTCATATGCTTGGAGCATCCAGAGTCCAAATACCAGAGAACAATTTGGACAACCTGAAATTGATAAAAAAAGAAGATGGAACATTAGAAACAGTAGATTCTCCAGTTTGAGTGGATTCCGATTTGTTAGAAATCCTAGATTCTATAATCTTAGATTTGCTACTCGAACCTACAGATTTTGTTTATAACACCTCGTATTTTAGGTCATTGTACGACATTATGTAATCCACAATTTATTTTTAGGGTTTTACGTGTTTGCTTTGTAATATAGTAATCGTTAGCTTAAATCGTCTGTAAACTAAAAATGATCAATTCAATGTACAATCGGGCATTAAACAATTAAATGTTTACATCAAGTAGAGTTTTATGATGATTATTTAGAGAGGATTTTTATTATCATAGCACATTTTTATTTTTTATTGGTTACGTTAGTGTTTATGTTTCGCGATAAATAGTTTTAAGCCTTCCCGGAGGAAGCACCGTTCTACTTATCTAGCTGTCATCAAATACACAAAATTTGAACTCCAAGACTTAAAGTTTATTTAAATATTCACGTATTTATAACTGTATTACTTATTCATAATGAAGGAAGTTCAAGAGTCATAACTTTACAATGTACAAGTTATACAGATTTTTCCTAGATTTATGTAGCGACTTATATTCTTGTGTATATGTATACAAGTATACATTTATTGTGAAATGATGTGCAAAATACATATCTTGCATTGTATACGATAGTACATGTTTATTTCGTGTAATTTGGATAGGATAAGCCAATTTGAGACCAAGAACTGCACAAATATCTTCCTAAAAGATCTAGCATACAACTTGAACCATGATCATCAATGAATAGCACAAATCTGCAAAGATAAGCCCTAGCTTCTTCCATAAGTGTTTGGCCTACTTGCATACTTCCACTTAACACAAAATATCTCTACTAAGTAGTATATATACCCAAGCTGTGTGAGGCATAAGAAGGCGATAACATATTTCGCTGTGACTCAAATGAAAGTCATTCAATACTCTCCACTGTTTGTCTCTATCAAAAGCCACGGATCAAAAACCCTCTCCATAACCAAAGCATCAGTTAATTTTCTATCATTATTACAAAGCGCATACAACATTCTATAGTCTTGGGAGATATCTATAGGTGTTTCAAGAGTTGGGTTTTCACCATTTTGCAAGATGGTAAGCAAGAAAGAAAAAAAAGGGTTACTTGGGGAAATTTAGGGTTTAATCATAATGTTTTCAAGCCAAGAGGTGTGTAATCACATAGAGGTGTGATGTTATTCTTAGTCTCTACTCATCCACATAGGTTATATAAAAGCTTCATCATTTCATAACTGAAGTTGTGCAGTGTGGTATATATTTAGCTAAATCACCATATAGGGTTAATCTTGAATATGTAAATGAATTTTCTACGTATGGTCAATGTTTTGTATACTTATTTACAGCCATATGGGATGCTAATATGATCGCTAATAAGGGGAGAGCTATTAACGAAAAGATACGTACAAAAACGGGGTTTGTTTTGACGTTAATTAAAAAGTATAAAAACGATTTTATAGCTGTTGATGATCAGTAGAACACGATGCATCACAGAATCGCAAAAAAAACCTAAAGTAAATTGAATTGAATTTATGATCACTCGGTCTTAATACGGAAAGCGTGGGACGGATGAAACGCGGAGAAACGGGCTTTTAAAACGAAAAAGTGGATGTCATTTTTACTAAGCGGTAATTATAATGTTGTTTACTTTTATAATAACGATTGTGTACTTAAACAGATAGATGGTGATATAGCTATGTGGTTAGATATAGGATATTATATTGTAGTATTATATTTATATATATATGTTTTTATATAGATCATATATATATATATATTTTATATATGTTATTGATAAAATTGCGTATATTACTAGGGACACAATGCATATTGAGGCTTCTTCGGTTGGTCGTATTTGACGAGTCTGTTGATTTAAGATATGTAGAAGTGTCCTAACTCATGTGTCGTCATGTCATGTGCTCTTAAAGTATGATAGCTCGGGTATGTCCGAACGAGTGTACTGATGATAACTATATACGGATTATGCAGTTGTTGTTAGACAACATACTTGAATACTGATTCGACCTATATTAGAACTTGGTGACATTCGTGCATTCTGCATGACGCGTTTGTGTAACCGTGGATATTTTGTTATCGTTTACATCACTCAAGGTGGGAGTTTCATAGCCCCAATGGTTTGTACGCTATTATTTACTTTACAAGTTTTGGGGTAGAGACACATTTTTTACAAATTGGACGCAAGTGTAATATGTGTTTATCAGATGTACGTTTTGCCTACAGGAGAGCTGATATAACCCACTGTATGCCCATGAATCAATGGAATTGTCAATTCTGGAATGTTAGAGTGCTTGGACGGAATGATTATAGATAGATCTTATTGTTGGGATTGGACCTCCCGGTGTCGGAGGTGACTAGCGTATTACTTGAAAACGAGTACGTTATATCATGTAGGATAATGGATGTTACGGGTTGAACATCATCACGGGCAATGTAGGACAATATTTATATATGTGTATTCAATTATGTCGAGGCTTCAGTGTCATTGAGCTTAGGTAACGTAGTACATTTTGTGATTCATGTTCCTTGTCTGTATCTGTTGCGTTATCACTGGGAAAAGTCATGGTACCTGCATATTATATTGACATAAAACCTATGAAATTCACCAACTTTATGTTGACGTGTTTAAATGAATGTTTTTTAGGAGGTATAAGCACGAGGGTGCGAAGGATTACATGGTGGTTATATTATGAAGGCGATGCATTAAAGATTTGTTGATTACATTTTGTGGTATCTGTTATGGGTGGAAATCTTTGTAATAATATCAAGTACCGCTTCGCCCCGGCCTTTCTGCCCCCCACTTACTTTATTAAATCTAATGTATCAGTTTTAAATGACTTTTTGGTCGTTCTTATATTATCTTGTGTTATTGATCTGAGAAGTAACACGCCCCGGACCCTTATTCTGCTGCGACCTAATTTGGGGGTGTTACAGATTGGTATCAAGAGCCAAGGTTATAGAGAACCAGGTCAAATGTTTTTGGATGGGACTAAAACACGTTTTCAAACATTGCATTCATACAAAAGGGTTTTCTCGGCAGGACATACATACACTAATTGGTGCATTAGTGGTTAGGCTTGATGCATGCTTGATTGATATTCATGATGTTACATGTTATAAAATAAATGTATATTACTTTAAGAGTACTTATTTAGCATACTTATATAAGCTATTTTTGATTTAGATATTATATGTCAGATTCTGAGGATTTCTTTCAGTTAACATTAAACACAGTATTCCATTTCCAGTTGAGGACGATTCAGACACTGGATCACCAGGAATCAATGGACCAACCATTATGCCAGAGGACACCCATATGCTTACATTAATGGATGCTTAATGCTTACATAATGGCTGCTTATGAGGTTCCACCATCGCCGGATTACATACCTGGCCCTGAGGTTCCACCATCGCCGGACTACATATCTAGCCCCGAGGAGCCGCAGTCACCTCCCCTACTGGACTTTGTTCCTGAGCCGATGTACCCTGAGTACATGCCACAGGAGGATGAGATACTCCCGGCTAAGGAGCAGCCACTACCTGCTACTACTGCCTCACCCATTGCAGATTCACCAGGATATGTTCCTGAGTCTGATCCGAAGGAGGAGCCGGAGGAGGACGATGAGGATCCCGAGGAGGATCCAGCTGACTACCCTGCTGACAGGGATGATGATGATGATGATAAGGATGAGGACGAGGACGAGGAGGAGGAGGAGGAGGAGCACCCAGCTCCGGCTGACTCTGTCCCACCTGTACACCGTATGACCGCCAGGATATCTATCTGGGATGAGCCATCCATATCACTTCCTCCTACCACCATCACCACTTACTCCACTATCATCTCTATTACCACAAATACCATCACCACCATTACCTATACCATCACCACCACCCAATAGCCCTACTCATATTGAGATTCCCGAGAGTTGTTTACC
>BQNB010165458.1:0-14219 GCA_026074375.1 Tanacetum coccineum | reverse complement strand
AACGTACTTCTTCACAACCCTCTGTTGTTCCTGCTGCTACCACGCACCCTGCTGATGATCCCGATTCTGCTGGTGGTAGAAGTTTTCATCCGGTGCTGGTGTTGTGGTTGTGGACAAACTCCCAGATGATGAGATTGTTGATCCACGGGTAAAGGTTGAACCCATTTCTGCATCTGCCTCTTCTCCTCCTCGGTCTCGTCGTAAACATCGTGGCGTGCGAAGTGATACCTCTTTGTGGGATAGACCAGTTGACGACTTCCTCAATTCTGAGAGTGAGAGTGATGATGATATAGAGGATTATATTCCCCCTATTCCGTATGGAGCGTTTAAAGATTGGGAGATTGTGCGTTGCCCGCTTAGTACCACTTATTATCATGTGTATTATCAGGAAAATCGACGGCAAAAGTCCTTTTTCTACCTGAAACAGTTGCTACCTCATGTCTATCGTGAGGACCTTCTTCTTTTACGTCGACGGATGAATAGGTATTTTCGGCTGAACCCAGATGTGGATGTTGGTTTGGACCTCTGGAGGGATGTCAATCTGTTGTGTCAGTCCCTTCATTCTGATGATGTGGAAGATTTTTGGAGAACACAAGATGAATGGGTTGTGAGCAGCTGGAAGTTGTATCCCAAGAGCTCTGTTCATGTCTTGGACTTAACGAATGGGAAAACTGTGTATATGTTTGTGGACAAGGTCTATCCTATCCGGGCTACACTGCTTGAACGGATGTTACGCCACAGGCTCACAGTTCCACCCTCATACTGTCGGGATGTCGTTGTTGCTGGGAATGTTATTCAGACAGTTCAAGCTGGCTTACGGGAATCCTATGAGTGTCTTGCATCTGCTCCTCTGTAAGTTTGTGTCTTAGTTAGTGTTTGTTTTCAATAGTTTCGTTATTTAAAAAAAATGTGTACTCTTAGTTAGTTTTATTGATAGTATAGTGTTGTATAACTTTGGTGTTAGTGCTTGCACTGCACGACAAATGGTTTTCAGCTCACCATGGCTAACAGCCAAGAAAGAGTCTGGCTCACCATTGCAAACGGCTTTGGTGTGTAACTCAAATCCGTTGATGGTTGCCAGGTTACCCAAAACTGGATGGTTATCACTTTCCATATTCTTTGGATGAAAAGTGGCTAGTCCATAGCAAACGGCTCATGGTAAAGACTTTCTCAAATCCGTTGATAGTTGACAATTTACTAAAAATTGTATGGTTATCGACTCACCATATTACTCTGTGTATGAAGAGTTGGCTAGTCCTGAGCAAACGGCTACAGGTAAAGACGTCTCAAATCCGTTGTATGGCTGTGACAGTTTGCCAAAAACTGTTAGGGTATTCCAATTCACCCTTGATTCACGTTCTGAGAAATTGGACTGGTTGTTGTTACACCAGGGTGTTTGTTTTCACCAAAGTATCAACTAGCCCAAGAGTGAGTAGCTACTTGGTAAAGGCTTATCAAATCTACTTATGTTGCTGCAAAGACTGGAAGCTGCTGTTCTTTGATGTTGCTGCCTCATTTGATTCTGCTGTTCATCGAGTTCATGCTGTTTCCGAGAGTTGAAAGGTTCTAGTTGACCATGGACATACACCTATCTGGTGGCCAAAGAACTGACTACTCCAAGTTAATGGCTAACTGGTAAAGAGACATTAAATCCATTTACATTATTTCAAATGATTTCACCTCGTCACAGATTTAACACCACCTGGCATGATGAGAATAGACTGCAATTTTATGATTTGATGTACATAATTGTCAATGTTGCTGTTGCTGCATAGACTGCAAGTTGCTGATTCAAGATTTTGCTGCCTCATTTGATTCTGCTGTTCATCGAGTTCATGCTGGTTCTTTTGATGCTGCTGTGGCTTCTCTAGTTTCTGCTGCTTGTGTTGATGCTGCTGCTTACTTTGTTCCTGCTGCTCTTCAATCCTCTTGCCTCAAGAAGATCTATCTAGAAACTTGGAATTAACGGAGTCAACACCAAGTTTAGGGGAGGATTGTTGGGACAAATTACAAACGACTAAGTGTCGTTTCTGCTGTTAGAGATGTTCGTTTCTGCTGATAGCATTAAGTCGTTCCTGTGCCGATAGTTCCAAGACAATAGCATTCTGCTGTAATGTTCCTGCTGGCATTTCAAGTACTTCCTGCTGAATATTTTCTGCTATGACAATGTTCTCGTTCTGCTGACAGAGATAGAAATCTGCTGATATGTTATTTATAACTATTTAATGTAATTAAGAAAATATTTATATTCTAGTATTTACTCATTAATATAAGGATTGAGATAAATTAGGGAAGAGATTGATATTGATGTTATATACTCTTACGAAGATTTTAGTTTTTCTTTGTTACCAATTTAGGTTTCTTCTCTATAAAGAAACTTAAGCATTAGGGAATGGGACCGATTTGCAAATTAAAAAAACAATTATTATCAATAGAAAGATCCATAGAGGATCTTTTTCATATAGTTGTTCTTCTTTATTGAATTGTTTAGTACCGCTAAACATTTGCTGCAGAGTCTCTCACGTATGTGCTGAGTTACATAAGTATTAAACAAACCACAAAGCTAGAGATCTATCTAGTACCCGAATCCTATCAGATTGCCCCCCCACCCCTCGATACTCAAAAGAACCTTCTTGCAAACCTTTGCTCCCCAAAGGAATCTGACCCCAGAACTAATTTTGTCCATAGATTGACAAAACAGTGAAAAAGGGCTGAGACCCTCAGTTCCAAAACACAATTTCAGCATTGACAATGTGTCCACCAATACCAATACTCCAGTCAAGCTTGTCCCCAGGAATTCTAACCAACGAAAAGTCAAGGTGAAGATTAATCTTTATGTTACTCACACAACTTTTTACTGAATTTGACAAAACTTGCAAAACTAGAATCACCCAACAAGTATACAGAAGGGGAGAGGTTTTGAGCAACACAAAAAGATGTACCTCACTGAAGTTTATTCTATTTTCAAACTCTTTAAAGAACACAATGTAGGAGTATCAAACAGACCCTCTTTAAGAACAAGTTAAAGTAAGGAATATTTTTTTTGAACAAAATGAATAACGAAATGACAATATACTGTAGACAAGCAAGTGCTGAAATTGGAAAAGAACAACCTTCTCATTTAAAATTAATCTGATTGTAAATTTATGTCGACTCAACTGCTGTACTGATGTGAAAAATCACGTGTTCAATATCTTAAAGTTGACATTCTAAAGTTCATGATGATCAAAACATATTACGCACAAAACTTGAAGGGGAATAGCCTAAATTTGCATAAAGTTACACATCTTCAGAAAGTTTTGATAATAACAAATCACACACAATGCACAGAAGCTCTTGATTTAAACTCATTCTTTAAGGTTCAAGAAAAAAAATCTCTCGAACATCAGATTCAAGAAAAAGACAACGTGATTAGAAATTGAATAGTTCTAGTCGCTAATGAAAATGACAGAAGTTTGAGCCTAATAATCCTAAAGATGTCACTAAACCAAGCTCTTATTGAACAAAATGATTGCGTTAGAGTAGACTAGAAAAGGTCAAACAACAATACAAGGATTTGTATGACTCAATTAAATTACGCGTGCTCACCAATGAAAAGACATCTACTATGTTAAATAAAATTAAGAGCTCTAAACGCCCAAAAAAAAAAAATAGTTTTTGGGCCCAAGCAAAGAGTCTTGTTTCACTAGTGACTATGTCAAACCAAAAGTTCTTGCGCCTAGCATGTATGCCATTGACGTTAAACCCATCCCTCATCCCCTTAAGAACAATAGGAGTGCTCATTTAAACATATCAGCCATCTTAAGGAGAGTGTAGAACAGTTTAGGGAGATTGTAGCGGAAGCTAGAGTGAGTTAAACCACTGGATAATGCACTTACTATGCTTTTGCCAATACACTAAGCTATTTCAGGAATTGTTAGAAATAAGTGATAGTCACTTGGGCCAAAAAGTTCAATTGAACAAGAGATAACAAGGCTCCCCTACCCTGTTTAGCTAGAAAAAGCAAGTTACTTTTTAGTGATAAACCAGGAACTTTATCTAGCAAACACACAGAACCACAAATGCCACTAGAAAGTTCAAACAACTACTGTCCAATGTTATTCATTCTACAGGAGTAAACACTTCACTTGAAGCAAGACGGATTTCAAAGCCTAGAAGCAAACAAAGAACATAGGATCCCCTGCCTAAGACTGAGAATAAGAAGAAATTAGGAAAGAACGCAACCCTAGGACAAAATAAGTACAGTATGGACAAAAGTGAATCGGGTTGCTCTAACATTCGCTCTAAGCGTGTTTTGTAATTAATTTCGAATTCTGAATCTGTGTGCTAAACTTGTAACAAATGTTTATACTCTGCACAGTCAGAAATTGTGTTATAATATCTTGAATTCTTTAATGCTACCCTACACCCACTTTAAAAGTGTCTTGAATAAAGGGAATGCAATCTGGAAACCAAAAGCAAACTGTCTGTAAACTATTTGAACATGACCAAGCAGGTTAGAAAGCAACGGGCAAACTATGTTGCTAATGTTGTTATCACTGAGACCACAGGAAAAGAAAGTCCGCCTAGGAAAACTTAATTGTGGTTTATCAATGGAGACCCCCAGGAAGAAATTTGGCCTTAGGCAACTGTCCCTTAACTAATCTTTCTGAGTGCAATGTTCCTATTCATACCTGCTAGGACCCCAACCAAAAATTAGGGAACAGAAATTCCAAACTATCCACACTCGTCTTTTTCAATGCAGGTCGTTACAGGTCATCCCTTTTGTATCTGACTCAGGCTGTTACAAAACATATGCCGGGAATACGTTTCAAATCACAAGAACCTGTTATGGAAAAAGTTCATCGGAGTCCGTCAGATTCGGGAATGATTCACTTAGGACTATCATGGTTTTGGAGATTATGTTAATTGAGGATGACATGGTGAACTCAAAGTATACTACGTGGAGGACTTGACACAAAGCTAACCACTGTAGGTTTTCACATGGGAAGTGGCAATAGAAAAGAATATGTGATTCCTGATCTGAAGTTGCCTTCAAAAAGCATACTTGCTTGTCGTGATAACTAATGTACAGACATACTTAATGATCGTAATAACACAAATGTGTACACGAAATCGCTTGATGAAAATATAAGTCTTCTCGATAATGCTTGCTGTCCAAAGCTTCCAGTCCCAAATCCAATGGTTGTGCATCATCGTTAAACCATTTAAACTTAGCACAAAAAAATTGATCTTGCACCCTAAAAGAATCTGGGTTAGAGGTCAAACCTATATTGAAGTTTGAAAAGATCATCTTTGCACAGCCTGTCAACTTGAAAAAGCAAGAAGTTCTACACATACCAAAATCTGAAAATACAATAATGGAAGTTATACCATAAACCCTTACACATGGATCTGTGTGGTCCAAATGAGAGTCTAGAGTATAAAGGAAAAATACATCTTAGTCTTCGTGATGACTATACAAAATTCACATGGGTAGAAGTTTTTGAGTCAAAAGGCTGAAACCTCCAGAGTTTTCTATCAACCTTCTTAAGCAATAGTAGGTTGGCCTCAACAAAACAGTCAGATTCATCCACACAGATAATGAAACGGAATTCGTCAACCAAGTTATGTCTGAATACTATGAAGGTGTTGGCATATTTCATCAAAAGTCTGTTTCGAGAACTCCTCAACAAAACGGCGTTGTCGAAAGACATAATCGTACACTTGTGGAAGCAGCACGCACAATGATGATATTCTCAAAGGCACCTATGTTTCTATGGGCCGAAGCTGTAGCTAGCTTCTTGGTTAACCCAGAACCACTCCACATTCATACTCGTCACAACAAAACCCCTTATGAGCTTGTACATGATAAGAAGCCTGATCTTACATTTCTCCGAGTATTTGGTGCCCTGTGCTATCCTACAAATGATAGCGAAGATCTAGGAAAATTTCAAGCCAAAGCTGACTTTGGGATTTTCGTTGGGTATGCTCCTAGCAGGAAGGGCTATAGAATCTACAACAAGAGAACTCATCGATTAATGGAAACAATTCACGTCACATTCGATGAGATGCATCAGTCGATGGCTCCTGTCCGCATGAGTTCAGGACCCAAGCCTTTCATCCTGACCCCTGGACAACTCACATCAGGGCTCGCTCCAACCGATAAAGAGCTGGAGATGTTATTTCAACCAATGTTTGATGAATACACTGAACAATCTCGAGTCAATGAACCAGTACCTTCTGCTACTGATATTAACGCTCAAGTTGTTCCACCAGGTACATCTTTGTCTACAACGACTGCTCAAGATGCACCATCTACAAGTGCTTCATCGTCAACATCAGATATGCATCATCCAGTACGACATCAAGAAATTGCAGAAGCACCCACTCACGAAGACCCCCCAATCAATTACGATGTTTAACATCCTTCACATAACCTTGTTACTCGAGAACCAGGTTCGGTACAATCATCATCTGGGAGTGTTAATTCAGCGGAACCCAACCAAGTTAATTACCCACCAGATCATCTCAGAAGATGGACTAAAGATCATCCTCTGGATAACATCGTTGGCAATCCCTACGTTCCTGATATACTACCAGAAAATAGTTAGCATCCGATGCTTTATGGTGCTGTTTCCATACGGAACTGTCCAAAATTCGAAACCCAAGGAACTTCCAAATGGCGGTGATAGAGAACTTGCTGGTTTCAATCTTTAAGTATGGGAATAAGTACCGTATCGCTAATCTATGTTATGGTTATCGCTCTTCAAGTGTGATCTACAAATGAAACTTAATGAATTGGTGATGTACTAAAAATAAAGCTCGGTTGGTTGCAAAGGGATATCGTCAGGTGGAAGGCATTGATTTTGAAGAATCGTTTTCTCAGTTGCATGAATAGAGGCCATCAGAATCTTCATTGCCAATGCCGCAACCAAGAATATGATCATCTATCAAATGGATGTCAAAACTGCTTTTCTGAATGGTGATCTTCAAGAAGAATCTTCGTCAGATCCAACCTAAAGATTTGAAACCCAGGAAAATCTTATCACGTCTATCGACTGAAGAAGCTCTTTAATTGGGCTAAAGCAGGCACAAAGGGTGGAATGACAAACTCTCAAAGTTCCTTTTCCTCGCTGGCCCAACAATTTCTTCAAGGTGCCGTGGATCCAACGTTATCACACGACTGCAATCAGGCCAAAACATATTCAAGGCTGTTCAAATATAACTAGATTACATTATTTTTCCTCAAAACAGATCAATAATGCGTGTAACAATATTTTCAAAAGAAGATGACCTCCAAATTTCAGAATGTCGATGATTGGGACAAATATCTTTTTCTTTAGGACTCACAAGTCTTCCTCAAAGTGCCCGAGGCATCTTATTAACCAAGCGAAATATGCTTCTTCGAAACCTTAAAGAAATATGAATGGATACTCCTCATGACCCTGTCGATACACCATATGGAGGATCGATTGAAACTGGAACCGAGACTCATGGGGATTCATTAACAAACTCGATTTAGAGGAATGGTTGTCTCCCCAAGTACCTTACAGCCAGTAACCCAACCTTGTATAGTCGCCGTTTGCATGTTACTAGATATCATGCTAAGCCTACCAAAAATCACTTGAAGCTATCCAAACGTGTCTTTCGGTACGTGAAAGAACCATTAACATGTGGTCTTTGGTATCCGAAAGACAACGAGCCATAGTTCTAAACAGCTTCAGCAGATGCGGATCTGCAAGAGAAAAGATTCGAGAAGAAGCTACGTCGGTGAAGTGCCCAGTTCTTGGAGATAGATTGGTTATTGGTCATCAAAGAAGCAAAGAAGACGGCAATATCAACTACAGAGGCTTAATACATCGCCATGAACAGGATGTTGTGAGCTCAAGATCCTTTGGATGCGATCACAGCTCAAAGACTAACTGATTTGACTTTAATAAAATTCTCTGTACTGTGATAACAAAAAGTGGCTATAGCTCTTTGCAGTAACAACGTCCCAAACACCTCTCTCTAAACACATCGACATAAGCGGCACCATTTCATCAGAGAGCAAGTGGAAAATAATAGTGGTTTGAAACTCTACTTTCGTGAAACGAATTATCAACTTGCAACATTTTGTTAATTTAGGGAATGTAGAGTGAAGTTTGTGAGGAGGTGGTCTCCACAAAGCATTACCAAGAGAACGGTTTCGAATTTCTTCTCCACGCTAGGGCATGAAAAGTTTGACTCTCTTAAACCTCCAGAACGTCTTTAAAGAAGGAGAGGATAGTAAACAAAAACAATGTCTTCGTGTATCCTTTTGCATAGGTCTAACTCGTTAAAATAAATAAATAAATAAATAAATAAAATAATTAGAATATAATAATAATAATTCATAATATAGTATATTAAATTCTTTAACTTACTTAGGAATATTTTAAGTCAGTTGGAATTCTTAAAAGGCTTGCAATAACTTCAAATTGCAAACCCGGTTTAGAAGTCTGGGCATGATTACTTTATATCCATGCATTATAGAGTAATAGAAAAAACAATGGTGAGTGGTAGAGCTTTACTCCTGATCTTTCATCTCAATCAACGACTACAATCTCTTTCATCGAAAACAAATAGGTCGTTGTTTTGAGGGAGAGCGAATGTGAAAAAATCTAAGGTGGTTCTAAAAGACTGTTAGGATGCTAAGAAAGTGTAAATATTTGAAGGTGGCAGTTAATTCTATATTGACTCAAAGGTCCAAAGTCCAACTAATGTTGTAAAGAATAGGGTTTAAAAAGCATTTGCTCTTTGTTTCCTAGCCTTATTTACCAATAGGGACTAAATTGGCCAATTGCCTAAACTTAGAAAAGCCTTAGAAATACTTAAAAACAAAAAATAAAATAAGATGGAAACCTATAGGAACTGAAATCTGCCAACTTTCTATACCTTACGGAATATAAAAAGGCGGCCGTTGGTTCTTTGTCCAAACCTAACATCAAAATTCATCAACGGACAAACAAAGAAATTCCACACACTCTCTCTCGCAACTCGCCGCCAAGAACAAAGCCTCAAATCGCTTATTTCCAGTGTTTCTTGCAAAGGTATTTATCGAACCTTAATCTATATCATTTATTCTGTGTGTATATCAATGGAATCGAATGAAAACACATTAAAAAGTAAAGAAAAAAATAGATCTAGGGTCGTTTTAGATGAAAATGCCAATGTAGTGTTGTAAGGTGTGATTTAGTTGCTGGGAATTGTTCATAAGGTATATATTAATAAGTTTTGATGTGTGGTTTTCTATTTCAAACAATAATGAATGATTTGCCCATGTTTCTTAATGGCGGTTGAACTTTTTAGAAAGTAAAAGTTCAATGTTGTGATGGAAAGGATGTAGTAATATGTTGTCCTTATGCGTATGATCAACCTAGGAATGTCCTTAGATGTAATTAGTTTTGACAAAGGAGTCGTGGTTTGAATTGAAGAAGATCTGTCTGAAGTGGCGCGTTTGCGTATGATTCTAGGTGGTGAGTGGTTAATTTATTATTCTTTAATAACTAACTCAACCCATGGTTCATATGGCGGTTTGATTAACAGCGAGTTGCCTAAATAACCGGGTTGAATAACAGCAGAGTTTGCCTACGGCTGGTTTGATTCAACGTAAGCGATTGCCTAACGGCGGGTTGATTAAACAGCGAGTTGCCTAATGGCAGGTTGACTAACAGCGGGTTGCCATAATTTTCTATTATTTTATTCCAACAGGTAAACCGCCGTTTCTCGTCGTTTGGTCGAATATTTTAATATATTAAAATATTCAACCCCCCTTTTCAAAATGTTATTTCATGCGGTTTAGTGCCTTCTCGCGCCGGTTTGCTCGATTCTCCTAACGGTGGGTTGGCATTCTGCCTGGCGGCGGTTTAGGCTAAGTTTCATAGTTTTGGCCCATTAAGCCCAATAGTCTATCAAGGCCCCTTCGAATGACCAAGTTGCTTTTCTAAGAATGACATGACTTTAATCAATGCTAAAGTTCTCTCTAACATCGTTTCTCTGCAATGTTTGTCTTCTTTGTTAAATACTCTTTTACAGAATACGATAGCAGAACAAAATGTTGTCCCGACTCACTCCAAACAAAACAGATTGAGCAATTGTACCGATCGCTCTCAGTGGTTAACAATCGGGGAAAAGCAACCTCCTTTTCAATGCCTCAAAAGATTTCAGAAGAACCCCATCTTTTAGAGATCATGACATCTTGAGTAATTACACCTTCTTCGAGCATTTCACTGCCACATACAAGTGTTCCTGCTATCTACACATTCAACAATCTGGAATACAATGAAATATGACAATAAATTGGGGTTTATAATGTCAAATTGATGAACATGGGTTCGATCTAAGTGATGAATCCTCTCCGAAAGCATTAGCAATTACTCGCTGATCATCCACTCAAACCGTTTGAGACTACCTCCGACTGGTAACACTGTGATTGATTTGTAAATGAGCTGGTATTCCTGAACCTGTAGAAATTGTCTCTAAGATACGGGTGAAGTTATGTGTATCAACCATGGAGAGCAATTCTAACCATATCATACCAGTGCGTGACAGAAAGACTTCTAGCGAGTGACAAACCAGTACAATACCCAGTCCAGGTAAATGTTGTGGGGAATCGACACTCAATCTAATTGATCATGCAAGAGCTGTTATGGAAGAATTACTCAAGGGATCCAACATTTTTCTCACCACCAAGCAAGTTACAAAGCAATTCTGAAGGACCCTAAAGAAGAAAGTAACTAGCCCTCCTCTCCTCATTCCTTATGGACGGTTTTCCAAGGTGATAATCTACTACTTGGCAAGCAAGAACAACATCCATCGACGTCCTGATTCTACTGTTCATCATACTGGAGATGATTTTATATTAGGAAATCTCAGTTTTTCACCTAAAGTGAGACTGAGTAATGTTGGATGGCAATTCCTGATCCCCTGATTACACTGAAGCCATTCGAAACAATCCTCGTATTATCCCAAGTATCTAGAAAATGGTTGCTGATAATACAAAGAAAACCCTGCAAAAAGTGCAAAAGCGTGCAACCTGCAACAAAGCATGCTCTACCCAAAAAGCCAACAACCACTACTCCAGTCAAACAATCCCAGCCAGCTCCTGCTCCAACAAAGAAACCTTCCAAGCATAAGCTTCCACATAAAATTAGAAAAGGAAAGCCTATTTTCCAACTTATTGATGAAGATGATTAAGCCAAACAAGAATCTATTCTCAAGAAGAAAGGTGATGATCCGATCTCGAACTGGCTAAAAGGATGAGTTGAAGCGCATCAAGAATTGGGAGAAGGAGAAGTGAAATGCTAGACATGGAACTAGCTATAAGCTTAGCTTGGATCCAACCTTCTGCCACAGGGTCCAGGCACCTGTTGGAGGAGTAACGATCAGGATCAGTATCCGAAACAACTCCCAAACTGCCGAAGTAGTGGCAAGGAAAGTCCATTGGTACCGAAGAACTATAGCACAATCCCTGATCGATCTTCAAAGAACAAAAGAACTACGGATCAGTTTATATCCTTGTTAAGGACGATGGATCAAAACTCTCTCATGATTCGACAACTGGACCTCTCTCAACCTGAAGATCCGACACAATAAGAAAAATGATCCCATGAATCCTCATCAACATCTGATTCAGATATGAACTGAAAGTGAAATAGAACGCAGCACCTAAAGGTATACACAGATCAAGGTGAAGTAGACTCTTCTACCGTAACATCAGGAGAAAGCATTTCCTGTAGCAACCCTGAGCCCATGCAAGAAGACCAGACTGGATCCCAACTCTGGACAAAATACATGTTCTCTGCTGGACCAAACCCTGAGCACATGATGATGGACGTTCCTTCGCGACAAGCCTACCCAAAAGAGTTCGTGAAAACCTAAAGCTCAAAACAACGAACGTGTCATCGAAGAACATCAAAAGTCAATCTGGTCTATGGTCTTCCAGAAAAATCACGATGACTCTGATAACTTTGGGTATCAATATCTTTAGACAAACACAACTAAGATGAACAAGACAAACCTATAGTTATAGAAGGTATCTGATTCCACCACCTGATCCAAAGTCATCAGACAGTCACGTCAACTCCTCCAGTAATTACTTACCCTTCACTGGAGTTCTCTCATAATCCTAAACCCTCTCAATGTCACAAAACAAAACCCTCCACACCTCCTCCAAATCAACACAGAAAGCTACAACAATCACCCACATCTCTCCCAGATATCCCTCCATTCATCGCCCTCAGCTAAGAGTGCAAGATTAGAGCAAGAGATTCTGAAGTAAAGAAGACCTGATCACATCGGCCGAAGTTTGGCTTTCAATCAAATCCCAAGTTCCTACGGCTGTTGATAAATATCTAGGAACGAAACTTGATGGTGCTCTCCTTAAGATTCTTGAATGACACACTGCAGATTTAATCGAGAAATACTCTGTATTGCCTGGCCCAGAGTCTGTCAAGAATCAAGAATCTGAAAAGAGTCCGAAAAAGATTATCAGAACCAAAAAGAACAAGGTAGGAGAAACAAGAATTCAACTTACTCCATCAGGTCAACTGATAAAGTTGATCTTGAAGAATTTGATCTAAAGAGTGCTCTCTTCAAACACATGAATAAGATCAAGTCTGCAAATAGAAATACTGCCAACTACCATCTATACCATGCACTTATGGAAGCTTTGATAGCAGATGAAGATGCCATGGATAAGGAAGTTGCAGACAAGGTTAAAGACCACAAGAGAAAGCATGATAGTAATGATGATGAAGACGATGATGATAATGAAGGCCCTTCAGCTGATCAAACCAGGTAGGTCACAACGAGAAGCAGATACCCGATACTGCCGTGCTTCTGGTTCAGGCTCACCCTCCCCCAAAGATGATGACCAAATCGAAAGAAACCAAGGGAGTCTGATGCATCTGCTTCCAAACAGTATCCAGCTCTTACCTCAACTAGATGGCAGATCACTGACACAAGAGATGCTGTTGTTGACTCTTCGATGCACAGATCTGATCCCGAATTAGAACATTCTAAACAATCTTCAGATGACATTCCGATGCAGGATGAAGGGCATGTCTCAGATATGGAGGACACCGATAACGCTCACATTCCTAAGGTGTCGACCACTACGTGGTTTAAGCTGATTCCTGAAGGCGAGAGACCAACCACACCTGAACCAGAATGGACCATTCCCCTGAATGATTTCCCAGAACCAGAGAATAACTGGACAAATACATACGCCACGACATATCAAGTTCCTGCGGAGAACAAGCTTCAAAGGAAGACGTATGATATTAGGTCATTCATAAAATGGTTCTGCAGACGAATAGGAAAGAAGAAGCTCTGCAAAGCTGATTTAGAAGGTCCAGCTTTCAACCTTGTTAAAGCCTTTCATAAGAATAGTGTCTTTCTTCAATTTCAGATGGATGAATGCCATAAGCTGCTGACGAATAAGGTTGATTTGGTTAATCCTGAGGGTTATCAAATTCTGCAAAATATATATGAACCACTTCCCTTAGGAGGACCACCAGGTCAGGTAACTATTCAACCACAATTCTTCTTCAATAAGGATCTGGATTATCTTCTAACAGGTGACAAAGAGCGAAAATTTTCCTTATCCATATCCAAGCTCAAAGCCGCTCGTTACCTAGACTTTAGACTTGAAGAATTAGTTCCATCTTTGTAGGTTAAAAGTAAATGCGATTATGACATCAGTGCAGCCTATGGCATCACTCAATGGTGGTTTAGAAGAAAGGAATTCTACATCAACAAACACAGTGAGCCCTCTGATCATGAAGCAGTCAGATACCAGATGCGAATTCTCAGTGTGATCAGTGTCAAGGTGAACGAAAAATACAGATACAACTACCTAAGAGAGATAATTCTTCGCCGAGCTGATTACAAAGAGTATAAGATCTCGGAAAAGGATTTCAAAAATCTTCATCCAAATGATTTTGAAGATCTGTTCCTACTCAATATTTAAGAAAAGCTCAACCATCTTCCCAAAACAGACAAGACTAGTCTTCACACGGCAGTCAACATGTGGATAAGAAACCTGGTAATCAGGAATCCTGTGGGAGACTTGCAGCTCGGGATTGAAAGTTATCAAACAAAGATCAACCTTGAACGTCCAAATTAGGATACAGCGGACTATTACTTCAAAGAAGATTATACGATTGTCCCTAAGCCAAGAGCCGTTGTCTACAGAGACAGAATTGATCAAAGAA
>BQNB010165457.1:0-14219 GCA_026074375.1 Tanacetum coccineum | reverse complement strand
AGAATTTCAGAAATAAAATTTGTCGTTAGAGGCTGTACCTTAGGATTATTAGGTCATCCGTTTGATATAGATCTAATGCCCGTAGAACTTGCTAGTTTTGACGTCATGATCAGTATGGATTGGTTGGCGAAGTACCACGCGGTAATCGTTTGTGACGAGAAGCTCGTCCGTATACCTTTTGGAGATGAAGTGTTGATACTTCGAGGTGATGACTATGACGGCAGAAGTAAGTCAAAGCTGAACATCATATCATGTACAAAGACCCAGAAGTATATACAAAAAGGATGTCAAGTTTTTCTAGCGCAAGTTACATCCAAGAAGACTGATATATGCTTAATTGTATATATAAATTACCCGGGATTTTGCCAAATAAAAGCCAAGAAAATGCCAAGAGAATAGAAAAATGTGTGCTTTTGTGTCTATTGTGCAGGAAAGGATAATAAAGACAAAAGGAAGCAAAAACGAGCAAAAACCGACAAAGAAACGGAAAAGACAAGACAAGTGAAGAGTGAGATTTGAAAAGATCAAAGCCGGATCAGCCCGATACAAGTCAATGAAGACCAAATTGAAAGTCAAAGGGCCAAAATTGCAAAAGATTTCAAAGTTTAAAGGCTCTTTTGGAAGAAATGAAGTCAAAGGACCAAAGTTGCAAAAGCTAGAAAATTGGTTTATAAAGGGAAAAATGGAAATAGAAAGAACAAGGGCCGGAAGTGTCAAATTCGAAAATTCTTTTACACTACAATTGTTGAAAGAGAACACAAGGACCACTTTTGCAATTACTTCAAACATTCAAACTTAAACACGCGGCTTAATCCCCTAACTGTTTCCCAACAGATTTTCCCGCCCAAATTCACCAACAAACCCAACGTACCAAAATCCTTTCTCCCGCTCCTTCACACTCATCTAACCTCGTATTAAACCCTCCCCACGTCATTTGAGACACGTGTCAACAGCTTATTGGCTAGAACACATCACTAATTCGATCTAACGGCTTACATTCAAAGTTTAAAGGATCCAAGGGCTAGGAATGGTTCAAGCTCTCATCCTCTCATCATATTTCTCTATAAATAGAAGTTTAGATATTCAGAGTTATTGTTGAGTTTTAGAGTTTTTTTCAATTTCCTGTAAAAAAAAACTTTTCAAATTCGGTACTGTAGTCAATTAAGTTTCCTTTGAAGCCTTTTAATTTAAGTTTTTACTTTATTTTATTTCTCTTGTACTTTTCATTCAAATCAAATAAGCAATTTGAATTTAGTTTGTGTTCAAATTTTCAAGTAATAAGCTGTTTTGGATCAATAAGCTTGTAATAAGCTGTTTATAGCTTATTCTATTTTCTCAAGTTCAAAAGTTGTTTAAACATTACTGAAAGCTTTTTAATGCTCTTATTTGTCAATTAAGTGTTCAGCAATTAGTTTATTGTGAGTTCAATTTGAAAGCAACAAAGAGAAATAAGCTAATTCAGCTTATTAAGCTTTAAGCTCATTGGTTTAGAGGCTAAGGTAGCCATTAGGTTTATATTCTTAAGCCACTCATTCAGAGAGAGTGGCTAGGTCTGAGACTTCAATTCTCAGGTTTTACATTCTTAATTTCATTTTAGCATTTACTTAGCTTAATTCATGTAGCTTACTCTTTTGAAATCATGTGCTTAATCCTTTCAAAGCTGTTTAGTTAGTTTAGATATTCAAGTATTTTTCAGTTGATTATAGTTTGGACTCCATTTAGTTGTAATTTTCTTTAGGTTCTGTCATATAGTATAATAGGTTAGCTGACAAAGTAGCTTATTTTTCTTAATAAGCTGTAGGTTTAAGTGTTAAAATAGCTTTAATAGGTTAGTTTAAGGAAGAGTAGATATAGAGTTTTAATAGTTTTAGAGTTAAAATAGGTTTTAAGTGAACTTTAGATTTGACAGCAGTAGTAAAGGAGTGTTTGGTTTAAGCCTTATTTGACCTTTAAAGTCAACAACATTCTGTCAATTCCTTTTGAACATTTAGTTTAATTAAATGACCAAGTTTTTACAAAGGTTTTAAGAATTAGTTAGTAGAATTACAAAGTTTAGGGCTTAAACACTTCTTCCTAGCACTACAGGCAATTTCATTAAGAAGCTATTTTAGAGTTTATTGTTAATGAGTATCTTAGAAGCTCAAACTTGGTTAATATAGGTTGAGAAACATTTGGATTGAGAGTGTATTAGTTTTAGTAAGGAAAACTAGCCTGCAAGTAAGAATTGGCCAATTGCATCAGCAACAACAGTTAATACTGTTGTTGCCTATCAATTTTAAATCTTCTTTTTAGATCTTTTAAGTAGAAGTCAGCACTTAGATTTAAGTTCCCTAATAGTATTCCATTAGCTCTTTAGAATTCATCATTAAGTTTTCAATTTTAAGCTTTTAGTTAGCTTAATTGTTCTTATTAAAGTAGTATATCAGCAACTGTTAACTCTAGCTTATTTTTTTTAGATATCTCTTTTCTAGTTGTTCATATCAAAATCCTTATATCTAGGTTTTATCAACATTCACAGTATAGCTTATCTTTGAAATTTCAGTCTCTAAAATCTAGGTTTGAGTTTTTTTTAGCTTATTAGAAAAGCTTAAAAACAGTTATAAGCTGAAACTTACACTTTTTAATAGTAAATTTCTTGTAAATCTTGTTCTTTTGTAGCTTATTTCATTTTAGATATCTCCAGTATACATCTTAAGCTCCATGTAACAACTTTTAGTTTTCATTTTTATTTAGTAACAGCTAGAAATAACAAGAGTTTGAAAAAGTAATTAGGTACTAGTTATCTGTAAAGGCAGAACAAAAACTAGTTTTATAGCTTATTAAGTGACAAAAGTCAAAAGTGCTTATTATTAATGTTGTAGAGAATAAGCTCTTCAACTTTGTAGTTTTAAGTTTTAGCTGAATTTCATTTTTTAATAAGCCAAAAATAAGCCATACCGTAGGGTCTGTTTTGTGCTTTTCTAATAGTATAGGGTTACACGTTTTCACTATAGTGTAAATTTTAACTATTAGCCCCCTACCCTTTTTTTCCTCTTTTACACTTTATACCTGTCTTTTAGAATAAAAAAAATAGATATAATATTTTTCATTTTAGTTTAATAAAAATTAGGTTTAAATTTTAATTGATAAAATTAGGACTTAATTGCTTTATAAAATTTGGGCATTTTTGTGCCATTAAATTTCTGCACACATAAATAGTAAAAAAAGTATTTTTCTTATTTTTCCAGTTTAATTTGTAATTTTCTAGAAATTACAAATAGATTTTAAGTAATTTCTTTTTCTTAGATAAATCATAGAAAATAGAAAAATAGTTGAAAAATTCTAATTCTTTTTGTGAAAATTTTCTTTTTAAATCTAGTATTTTTGAAAAATAAAAGTAAAATTTTAGTGTTAATTTTTAGAAAAAGTTTATTTTTGTTAATTCATTTTTCTTTAGAAAGTTCGATAAAAATACAAAAATAAGTTAACAAATTACAATTCTTTTTCTAAAATTTTCCTTTTTAAATTGTGATTTTTAGGTATTAAGTTTGTTAAAAGTAGTGCCTTAGATTTTAAATTTCAGTTTTAGCTCACGTTTTTACTTTTCGTGCATTTAAATTTCGTGTTAGTTAATTGTTTTTAGTTCATGCTATTATATTTGTAGTATAATCAAAAGTTCAAAAATCCTTTATCATTCTTAACTCGAATCCGAATTATCACCAAATCTCAATTCACGACTTCGTTGGGACACGACCCGAGGAGTACAATACTTCCCGGATAAAAATATACATATTGTGTTTTCTTTAGTGAGATTTTTACCTTATATTTCTCTTGTTTGAGAAGTATTTTGGGAAGAATTTTCACGGGATTAATACTATATATATATAAATTTGTTTACTCGCAACCAAATTTTGGCGCCGTTGCCGGGGAAGACGTGAACGATTTTTGAGGATATTCGTTGAAGTAGAGTTTTGAAGACCCTTCCTTTGGAAGTTACTTTGCTATTTTTGTATAAAAAAAATATAAAACATTCATTAATTCGATTCCTATCGAATTAGTTAAAAAAAAAATAATAAATAAACAAATTTGGATACTAGCTATCCATCTTAAACCATTCCAATAAACAACAAAACAAATCGTGAAGTACTTGCGAGGTACGACGGACCTTTAAGTTTACAAACTAAAAGGTGAGTTTAAGGAAAAGTGATAGCTACTTTCTAAGTAGTCATTGCGGCTCGCTAAGCTTTTCCGCTCACTTGTGCGTAATCTTGGAGACTTATCGTGAAGCTTGTAATAAACGGTTACCAAAAATATTTTAAATTTTTGTTTTCATTCTTAATAAATACTAAAAAAATTGTAATTTCCCCAAAAATAATCTTCTTAATCTCAAATTCTTCTTTTTCTTATTTTCACTAGTGCATGCGCACTCGTTCTTCCTTTAAATATACAATTCCAAGAAGACATAATCGTCGACATTCTCGACAAAAACAAGAGGCAATCCCTCTCATTCCGAAACCCGAGATTCCAATGGCCGATGACCGACCGATGGCCGAGCAACTTCAAGCTCCCACCGGGGGGTTTAAAAGTGCTATAGTTGTACCACACATCAATGCTCAAAATTTTGAACTTAAATCCTCTCTCATTAATCTTGTTCAAAATCGAATTTTTCGAGGAAGTAATGTTGAAGGAGCCCTCATGCTCACATACGTCAATGTTGAGAGCATAAACTACAATCAAAGGTACCCGGATGTACCTAACACCACCATCAAACTTCTTCTCTTTCCATTTTCTCTTGATGGGGTTGCCAAAACGTGGCTTGACAAAGAACCCCCGAATTCTATTCTTACATGGGATGACTTAGTTTCTAAGTTCATCAACTTTTTCTTTCCACCTTCTAAGACCACCAATCTTCGGAATGAAATTACGAATTTTCGTACAAATGCTCAAGAGTCTTCTCGAAGCTTGGAGCATTTCAAGGAATTCTAAGGAAGTGTCCTCATCATGGTTTTCACTCATGCACCAAATAGACACATTTCTATAATTCTTTGAGCTAAATGATTCAAGATTCTCTAAATCCCGCTGCGGTGGCAATTTTCTATACATAAGTCCAACCAATGGGCACAAATCATAGAGAATAAAGCCAAAGATAGATGTTCACGGAACGCCTGTGAATGCGAGTGATACGAATGCTCCTCCAACTACTTCTACTTCATCATCTAACTTTGAGTTTCAACAAATGGCGGCGGCATAGAGGAAAGATGACTTGGACTTTTAGGAAGTATATGAAATGAGATGAAAAATACGATGAAGCTCTTGTGCCCTATACTCCCGCTCCTGATTAAAGCGGTAGAGGAAGGTGTACTACTTGTGGTAGTAATCATAGTTTTTAATGTGTGTCCAATGAAGACTAGAGAGGTTAAGATACCCGGGTTTTATCATGATAATTTCCAACAATTTCAACAAACCGCTTCGGTTGGTAATTTTGTTCAATGGAAATCCGGGTACGTAACACCCAACTTTAGCAAACGCAAATAAAACACCAGGATTTTCTCAACCCAATCCACAAGTTCTCAAAGACCAAACCAGGATACATTATGGGAACCAAAGGGTATAATGGGAATAGGAATGTGAACCAAACCAATCAAGTTAACCATGGAGCTAACTCGGGCTTAACACAACAAGCTCAAGCTTATCAAGCCCCGAGTACACAAGTTCTGGTTACTTATTCAAGGTTTGAGGCTTACACAAAAGCAAATGATGTTACCTTGAATAATTTGCAAAAGAATTTGAATGATTTCAAAAAGGAGCAACAAGATTTTCAAAATGAGCAAAGAAATTTTCAAAATATGATGCTTAACATGTTTCAAAAGCAAATGGGAAATAACAATGCATCAGGGTCAGGAACTTTACCTAGTAATACCATCACAAATCCAAGGTGTGAAGCTAGAGCCGTTACGACTCGAAGCGGACTTTCTTACACACCGGTGCCACCAATTCCACCTCCTCTCTATGATGAGAATGAACCTTTGACTGAGAAGGAAACCGAGGTGACCAAGGATAAGGTGCTACCGAGCACCAAAGACATCCAACCTCCGGTTATCCAAAAATCTCATGATCCGGTTAAGCCGGTTAGCAGTCCAATTTCTCCTGAGCCTTCTTCTGCTCAAGTTAATAATTCTCCACCTTCAAAAGAACCTTCTAAAGAGACCCATCTTCCATATCCTTCTAGGGTAGAGTATGAAAAGAAAGGTGAAAATGATAAAGTGCAAATCCAAAAGTTTTGGGAAATGTTCAAAAAGATTCATGTGGACATTACTTTGGCAGATGCTTTGATCTTAATGCCTAAGTATCAAAAGATGTTAAAAAGCTTGTTGTCAAACAAAGAAAAGTTAAATGAGATGGCTAATACACCGGTGAGTGAGAAGTGCTCGGCGATCATTCTCAAAAAGCTTCCCGAAAAGCTTGAGGATCCCGGACAGTTTCTCATCCCGTGTAATTTTAGTGAGCTTAAATGCAAAGCCCTAGCCGACCTAGGTGCTAGTATCAACCTTATGCCATTCTCCGTATACACAAAGTTAGGCCTTCCCGCATTGCAATCTACCCGGATGACCTTAGAACTAGCAAATTGCTCTCTTTGTGTTCCTAAAGGAATTGCTAGAGATGTCTTGGTCCCGGTGGGAAGATTTACTTTCCCGGCCGATTTTGTTGTAGTAGACTTTGAGTGTAATTACCGAGTACCTTTGATACTTGGTAGGCCTTTCTTAAGGACCGCACGGGTCTTAATTGATGTCCACGGGGAAGAGCTAGTGATAAGGGATGGTATGGAAAGGATAGTTTTTAAACCGGACGGTAGTCAAGATAAGGAGTCAATCCACATGATGGACATTTATGATGACCGGTTCAAAGATGTTTGTGAACCTGAGAGTAATGATTCTTCTTCTTCCACATCTACTATTGTTGAAGAGTTTGACTCTCTTGTGGGAGAAATTATCAAACAAAAGGAGGACGTTAAGAAAATATCTGACCCAGTTGATAGAAGAAGGTTTTGTTTTACATCAAACTTAAAGAATTTTAGAGTCATTCACCAAGGAAGAGTTATTCATTCACCTAAAATTGCTTCCGTAAGTGTAATTTCACACATTTTTTTCCAAACAATAATCTGTGACACTTTCAAATGGGGATGAGATCTTAACTTATTCCCAAACAAAGAATTATATAAAGAAGATCTCAAACCAATCCCAAGAGAGTCCAATTGGAAAAGATTGTGATTTTCCTCTTATGTGATGATTTTCAAAGTTTCAAGACTTTTTCAAACCCTCTCTTTGAGAAAAAAGATGATTTTCCCTTTAGAAATGACGAGTCAATTCTTAAGGAGGAGGTTCATAAGGAAACTCTTAAGAGTTATTTGAACCCTCTTTTTGAAGACGACGAGGAAATCATTTCTATGGAAGTATCTAGACATATATCTCAAAGTAATTTCTGAACCCTCAATAAGTCTAGTTACCAAAATATACTTTTGATAATGAAGAAGATCTCTTTGAGATTGGATTCTAACAATGATGAGTGGAAAAGAATTTTGTATGGAGAGGATTTTGAAGAATGGATTCTATAGTGATAAAAATCAAAGTTTGTTGACACATCAAGTTCAATGTTTTTAAGCGAGCTTTAAGTGAAGAATTAGAGCCCGGTGGTTCTAAGTTATGTTGACGGAAATATTTGATTTTCAATGTAAGTGATGTTTTTTCTCAACCAATCAAATGAGGATAAGATTTTCAACCGGAATTAGTGATAATTTCTTACAAGGAAGAGATCTTTAACTCCCTTGATTTTTTTTGACCCACTCCACCCACCCTAAAGGACATTTCAATACTCAAAGCATTTTCCGGGTTCACATTTTCTCTCTTGAAAATCTTTTCTATAAAGTTTTTTGAACCCCTGAACAACAATGCTACGGTATATCTTTCATACCTAGTTTTGGGGAGTTTCCACCTCTTGGAAATATCTTCACCCTCACTATTTATCCTCCAATAATGAACCAAGTTTGGGAAAAGATCCAAGCTAGGGGACTCGTTCATAAACAAGCATTCGGAGAGGCCACACCTGCATACCTTTTTATCTTCTTTTTATTTTTTTTCTTTGCTTCCCCAAGGACAAATCAATTCGGGGGCGAGTATAGCTTGTACTTGGTAAACAAAAAACTAAGCCGTTTGAAGTTGTTTATGAGCTAACAATGAAAAAGATGAGAGGAAGCTTGTTGTCTTTCGTTCTTGTTGGTTGTTTGTGCTTGTTTGTCTAGGTTTTCCGAATTTTGGAAGAATTCAAGGTTCAAATTTGTGAAGAAACCAAGCAATGCCCACAATTTCCATTGATGATCTCCAATCTTCTCTTCATAAAGTGGGAAATCTTTTATCCTTGTCTTTATCGAACTAACATCTATTCTTTTGGCATGGCCTTAGAATTTTTGTTAAAGATTCCTTTTGACCCTTATTTTTCAAACTTTGAGGACAAAGTTTCATTTTAGTTTGGGGAAGGATATCTTCGATATTGACTTGCATTTCACGCAACCTTGTTTTAACCTTTTTGAATTGCCTTTTTGAGAAAAAGTGGAAATTTTTAAATTTTTGCTTACAAAAGAAGCTCAATAGAAGCTTAGTTTGGGGAAAAAACCACTTTTTGGTAATCCGATGGTGAGAAATAGAGTTAATTATTGACTTGACCGTGTTGAAAATGCTCTAGGCTAGTTCTTTAACCCTACCTTTTATGGGGCCAAGCTTTTCACAAATCCTATTGCTTTTGATTTTAAAATGTAAAGAACAAGAGATGATGTAGTTTTTTGTTTTTAAATATAAGTGTATTTGTTTAAGCAAGGTTTATTTGGAAAACCTAAAGCTTATATGAATGATTTGTGTCTTTTTACTCCCACAAGCTCTTAACACACCTAATCATACGTGCAGCTAAATATCACTAATCCTCAGAAGACCTACATTGAAATCAAATTCAAGGAACTCTACACTCCATTAGGAGATCCAGCTGGAATAGTATATGAAGACCTGGACAAACAAAAGAGACTGATGCGGGCAGATGAGTTGTACAAGTTCTCAGACGAGACACTAAAGGCTGTTTGTAAAGAGCTTCATCACGAAATTCTTGATTTTAAATTGGGATACAACACGGAGATGCCTAACAGAAAGTGGTCGGCTACTGACAAAAGGAGGTCGGAGCTTATGGTCAAGATGATGGACAAGCTGATGCTGGAAAGAAAGATCATCAAAAATTTGGAACGATTGGTTGGTGCTCGGGAACTTAAGAAGGACTACAGGCTGATGCAAAGGACAATATGATTTTATCATATTGTGTCCTCCCTCATAAAAGGTCCTATCTTACAATCTATCTTGTGAATAATGTAAATAAGTAGTTGATAAATGCTAAATTGTATATGTAAATTACCCGGGATTTTGCCAAATAAAAGCCAGAAAATGCCAAAAGAATAGAAAAATGTGTGCTTTTGTGTCTATTGTGCAGGAAAGGATAAAAAGGACAAAAAGAAGCAAAAACAGTCAAAAACCGACAAGGAAACGAAAGAGACAAGAAAAAGAGTGAAGAAATAGCCAAAGATCAAAGCCGGATCAGCCCGACACAGCAAGAAAGGAAGACAAAGGACAAAATAATAAAGCCAAGGACTTAAAGTGACAAGTGTTCAAAGTTTAAAGGCCCATTTGGAGTTTTGAAGTTCAAGGACTGAATTTGCCAAATGAAGAAAGTTGTTTTGTAAAGAGGAAAAAGAAGAAATTCAACCACAAGGGCTGAAAGTGCAATTTTTCAAACTGTTTTTACACTAAACAAAAGAACAAGCAATCGCAGGGACTAGTTGTGCAATATCTTCAAAGATTTAAACAGAATACGCGGTTTAAACTCTTCCCCAACAAACTCATAACAAGATTTCCCGCCTTTTTTCCCACAAACCCAATCACCAAATCCACACTCCCCCGCTCCTCTATAACTCTTGAATTCGTTCACAAACCACCTCCTCATCAAAACGACCACGTGTCAAGCCCTGATTGGTCCTGACACATCACCAACATGATCAAACGGCTACAAATAATTCGAAAGTGATCAACGGCTGAGATTTATTGGAAGATTCAAGAAACTCTTTCCTCTCTTCTTCAATCCTCTATAAATAGGAAGCATAGTGCTCATTTTTCAGTTGTTGTTTTTGTTTTAAATTTTTAGTCTTGTAATTCTCTCGTTTTTAAGCAATTTACTTTCAAACTTTTAGCAATACGATTTAAGCACTTGTACTCTCTTCCTTTCCTCTTGTACTTCATCATTTTAGCAATAACAATTCAGTTTTCAAGTATTTTTGTTCTTTGATTTCCATTTTAAGCAAATTTCATTCAATAAGCTCTTAATAAGCTCATTTGAGCTTATTACTGTTCACAAGCTCAAATTTAGTTAAAATTCTGTTTTTAGTCATTCATTTACTCATTTAGATCATTTAACATCAATCATGACCACTTGAGTTCATTTGATCAAGTTTTGGAAGTTATATGGAGGAATAAGCATTTAATAGCTTATTGAGCTTATAGCTCAAGGTTTAGAGGCTAAGGAGCCATTAGGATTGTGTTTTCTAAAGCCACTCACTCTACTAGAGTGGCTAAGTGCTGAGACTCCAAAATAATCAAGGTGACATTTCTCATATTTCATCTAGCTTAATCTTAGCTTAAAGTAGTTGCTAATTACTATTCATACCTGCTTAATTCTTTTCAATCATGTTGTTTAGGCTTGTTAATTAGCTGTTTTAAGTTTTCATTAGTATAAATTTGTGTAATCTCAATTTTTCATTTAAAATTGCCATTTAGTGTTAATAGGATAGCTGAATAAGTAGCTTATTCTTTTTAACAAGCTATAGGTTTAATAGCTTAAATAGCTTAAATAGGTTAGTATTAAGTAGAGTGGATATAAGGTTTCAGCTGTTTTAGTTTTAAACCAGCTTTTAAGCTCACTATAGTTTAGGCAGTTTCAATAAGGGAGTGTTTGGATTTAGGCTCTTTTGACTCTTAAAGTCAATTTCACTCTGTCAATATTCTTCATTCAGTGGTGTTAAGTAGTTTTAACAAGTTTTAAACAAGTTTGGAAAGTTAGTTTGAAGATTGTCTAAGATTTTAAGTTCAAAAAGTCAAGTCCTGCACCAGGACAGTTTTAGTGTAATTAGTTTTATTATTAAGAGTTTTAAAAGCATTCTTTAGTTCAAATTTGTTTAATTCATGTTTAGTTAAACTTAGGTAGTAGGTTTAAAGAGTTTTCATCTCAAAGCTAAGCCTGCACTAAAGGTTTTTTGGTCAAACACATCAGCAGCTTCAGTTTCTGCAAGGTTTAGAGGCTAGGAGCCATTAGGTGTTTGTTTTTTTTAAGCCACTCACTCTACAAGAGTGGCTAAGTGCTGAGACTCCAAAATAATCAAGGTTACATTTCTCATATTTCATTTAGCTTAATCTTAGCTTAAAGTAGTTGTTGATTACTATTCATTACTGCTTAATTCTTTGCAATCATGTTGTTTAAGCTTGTTATTTAGCTGTTTTTAAGTTTCATTAGAATAAATTTGAGTAATCTCAATTTCTCATATAATACTGTCATTTAGTGTTAATAGCTTAGAAGAGAAACTAGCTTAATTTCACACATAAGCTTTAGGTTTTGAAGCTTAAAGAGCTTAAGTAGGTTAAATCTAGAGTGAGTAGATAAAAGGTTTAGGAGTTTAAGCTTTTAAATAGATTTTAAGTGCTACTTAGTTTTGACAGCTTTCTATTAAGGAGTGTTTGGATCTAGTTGTTTTTGACTTTTAAAGTCAATGTATACCTGTCAAAACCTTTTACACAGCTGAGGTAAGTCATAATATCAAGAGATAAACAAGTTTTAAGACTTAGATATTTGAATTCAAAATTTTAGAGTTTAAAAAGCTTGAGTTTACACCAGGACATTTTAGATAGTGAAGAATTGTTAGCATTAAGAGATTTATCACTTTCTAGTTTTCAAAATTGTTTGTAGTAGGTTTAGATACATAAATTTAGTAGGTCTAAAGAGTTTTTACTTTAGAAAATTTAGCTTGCACTAGTGAATTTGTCAAATGCATCAGCAACAATGAATAACAGCAGAATTGAGTTTTGGTTTATTTCCTTTTTGAATTTTCATTTCCATGTGAAATTTTGAAAATCCTTTTACTTAGGTTGATTCAAGGTAAGTAGGGTAGCTTATTGTCAAAATTTCAGCTTGCAAGGTTTAGAAATAAGCTGTGAAGCTTATTAGAAAAAGCTTTAAAAACAGTTATAAGCTAAACTTGCACTCTTTCAGTTCATTTTTCTTGTAATCTTTGTTAAAACTTAGCTTATTTTTCTATAGAATTCTCTAGTATACATCCTGAGCTACAAATAGTTTCTTTTATTCTTCATTTTCGTCAAGAAATAAGCTAGTTATAAGCCAAAATCCAAAAAGCTCTTAAAACACTTACTTTCTGTAACAGTTAGCAAAATGCTTATTTTTTAGCTTATTCTGTTGATAAAAGTAGCAAGTGCTTTCATTAAAGTTGTTTAGAATAAGCTCATTAGTAAGTTTGTAGTTTTAAGTTTTTGCTGAATCTCACTTTTTCAATAAGCCAAAAATAAGCCATTGCGTAGGGTCTGTTTTGTAATTTTCTCAAAGTTAAGGGGCACCCGTTTTCATATAAGTGTAAATTTCCTATAGTTTTCCCGCCTACCCTTTTCTTTCCTTTCTTACACTTTCTACCCTGTCTTTTTAAGAATAAATAAAATAGTTTTAAATTTTTTAGAAATTAGTTTTATAAAATTAGGTTTTTAGTTTTAATTGATAAAATTAGATCACAATTAGCTTATAAAAATTAGGGCTTTTAGTTCCAATAAATTTCTGCACC
The DNA here is from genome assembly GCA_026074375.1 of Tanacetum coccineum. Lineage (NCBI taxonomy): Eukaryota > Viridiplantae > Streptophyta > Magnoliopsida > Asterales > Asteraceae > Tanacetum > Tanacetum coccineum. The sequence goes on along the minus strand of BQNB010165457.1, from coordinate 1,318 downwards.
ATTTAAGTAGTTAAAAACCATTTTTCCTTATTTTTCCAATTTGATTTGTATTTTCTAGGAATTTAAATAGATTTTAGTTAATTTCTTTTTCTTAGAAAAATCATAAAAAATAGAAAAATAGTTGAAAAATTAAAATTCTTTTTGCAATAATTTTCTTTTTAAATCTAGTATTTTTGAAAAATAAAAGTAAAATTTTAGTGATAATTTTTAGAAAAAGTTTATTTTTGTTAATTCATTTTTCTTTAAAAATTCATAAAAAATTCAAAAATAGTTAAAAAATTCCAATTCTTTTTCCTAAAATTTTCTTTTTAAATTTGTGATTTTTAGGTATAAAGTTTGTTAAAAGTCGTGCCTTAGATTTTAAATTTCAGTTTTAGCTCGCGTTTTTACTTTTCGTGCATTTAAATTTCGAGCTAGTTAATTGTTTTTAATTCGTGCTATTATATTTGTAGTATAATCAAAAGTTCAAAAAAATCTTTTATCAATCTTAACTCGAATCCGAATTTTCCCAATTCTCAATTCACGATTTCGTTGGGACACGACCCGAGTAGTACAATACTTCCCGGATAAAAATATACAAATTGTGTTTTCTTTAGTGAGATTTTTACCTTGTATTTCTCTTGTTTGAGAAGTATTTTGGAAAGAAATTTTCACGGGATCAATACTATACGTATATAAATTTGTTTGTTTTGCTACATACATCAAATTTTGGCGCCGTTGCCGGGGAAGTCGTGAACGATTGTTGAAGAATATTCGTTGAAGTAGAGTTTCGAAGATCCTTCCTTTGGAAGTTATTTTGCTATTTTTGTATAAAAATATAAAAAGTTCATTAATTCGATTCCTATCGAATTAGTAAAAAAATAATAATAAACATTTGGATACTAGCTATCCATCTTAAACCATTCCAATAAACAACAAAATAAATCGTGAGGAACTTGCGAGGTACGACGGACCTTTAAGTTTACAAACTATAAGGTGAGTTTAAGGAAAAGTGATAGCTACTCTCTAAGTAGTCATTGCGGCTCGCTAAGCTTTTCCGCTCGCTTGTGCGTAAATCTTGGAGACTTATCGTGAAGCTTGTAATAAACGATTACCAAAAATATTTTTTGTTTTCATTCTTAATAAAAATTAAAAATTGTAAATTTCCCCAAAAATAATCTTCTTAATCTCAAATTCTTCTTCTTGGTTATTTTCACTAGTGCATGCGCACTCGATCCTCCTTGGAATACACAATTCCAAGAAGACGTAATTGTCGACGATCTCGACACCGACAAGAGGCAATCCCTCTCATTTTGGATCCGATTCCAATGGCCGATGA
>BQNB010165456.1:0-14219 GCA_026074375.1 Tanacetum coccineum | reverse complement strand
TTAATCTCTTCAATCATCATTAACTTCAGTCTTTTGTTTGACTAATCATCATTAACTTTAGTCAATTAGCATTAAGTTATACCTAATAGCATTAACTTGTACTAACAGCATTAACTTTTTCACCAGCAGCAATAATCTTTAAAACCAACAGTCTTAAGTCCTTCAACAGTCTTAAGTTAGTACTGGCAGTACTAACTTACTCTAGTAGTACTAACTGGTTAATACTGGCAGTTGTAACTTGTGAGCAGTACTAACTTTTGACTTAGCAGTACTAAGTGCACTGAGTTTAATTCCCAACAATCTTGCTCATAAACGCAAATTGGATAATCTACCGAGCAAATATCAGGGGAGTTTCTCATTCTAATTCTTTTTAATTCCTGTATTTTTATTTTTTATCTATACAACGAGGACGTTGTATAATTCAAGTGGGGGGATGGAATTAGAATGTTTACTTGTCATATTTTTCACATTAAAATGACTAAAATGCTTAAATTATGCTCAAATTTAAAATTTTCAAGCATACTTTTGTAAAATTACTTGATACATAACCCGCACACAATAACCCTTGTAAGATACTGTGAGGATTTAGCCTATCCGTTTCCAAATGTTTACCTAAATTCCACAAAATATGTGTGTGCCGGTGATGTAGTGGACTTTAGAACTTGGCTTGGTATATCACTCGAGACCACAATAATGAGTATTATGGATTTAATTGGAGTAACTTGTTTAAATTGGTAAATTTTAGGATTACACCCAAATCGCCTATCCATGTTGTTTATTAACTAACTACACCGGTTAGTTAACCTCCAGTTTAAACCCTTTTCCACTCTCATCTTTAGAGTGAAGATCCACTAGAACAACCCGTAGAGCCAATCCTTTAGGAACTACACCAATTATTTGTTTCGTTACACCCTTACACTTTAACCTACCCTGTTAGATTAAGTTTAATTTACAGTTTCTAGTGGCTTAAAGTGTAAAGTTTGTATTTCCCGAATCTTGTGTCATTTTCTATCTTTGGTGCGGATGGAAATTTACACATTGCAAATGGTAATGTATATTATAGTCAAAACTCATGTGATTTTACTACCATCACAATTATTGGTGAGTTCGAAAAACAAAGGAACTATCGAAGGAATTATCTGAAATTATTATGATCGTGAAAATGGTAAAACTACTCCGAGTTTCGTATATAGTTAGATTGAAAAAATAATCAAAACATTTGCAACAAAAAAAAGAAAAAAAAAGAAGGAAAGTTTGAATATAATCGTTTCGCAAAGCAAGGACCGAAGAAAAAACACGAAGGATCGATTATTCGTTAATACGCTACAAATATCAACGATGTAGAGTATTGTACAAATTGGATAATATCGCCACTTACCTTGTAGAGTATGTAAAGTTTGGGATGATTGGGAAGTTGACCGTTACGGAAACGCCAACTTAGGTTGTTTTTCTTATGTATGATCAAGACGTTGTAAATAGTCATATCTTTATCATGGTAACGGTCAGGAAAAAGTGTCTAGCAACTTGTACTTTAGTCTTAATCTATTTGTTTCTTGATTTTTATTTAACAACAATTTACTTCCCTCTCACCTAATGATTAGCCGCTGGTTTTACGAGAATGGGGACTTGTTCGAGCATGCATGTCTATTCCGTCGTTACGGTCATGTATGCATGTCTTAGCTGCCTCGTTGGTTTACGACTTTTGGTAAAAGTTAGAAGGTTCCTACCCTATATCATTCTTCATCCTAACCGTTGGTTAAATTCGAATGAGGATGTGATCGAACACACATGTCTATTCCGTCGTTACGGCCATGTATGTGTGCTTCAGCTGCCTTGATGGAGTGGTACTTCTGGTGAAAGATTATAGAATGATCAACCGTAAGCCTTTCCATACAAAAACCTATATTTACCTTTATAAACTTGTTACTCCTTGGCTTTAGTGGTGGAGATGTGTATCCTTGCCAAGCTTATGATAGAATACTCGTCATGACAGAGCAATTAAGCGAATTAGTTACATGTTACCCCATAGATTAGTTGAGTGATTTGAGTGTTTTCATCTTCCTATTTCGTGAGGTGTTTGGTTGTGTACTTGTAATAGATCAAATAAATGCTTTAATAGAAAATATCCTTAGGGATACATTTTTATAAACTTCTAAAGGCCACTTAAGGACAAGTAGGATTCAAGTAGGGGGATATTAATGACATCAAATAACGTCTATTTTATAGCATCATTTATTCCATGTTATTAACCCATTTTGTATAGTTATTGCAAAGAATTGTTACTTAATCATTTGTATTTGAGAATTGCAGTAATTATGGAGTACTTGGCGAATATTAGCAAAAAGCACGCATTCTGGAGCTTAAATGAAGATATTTTGAAGATTACTATTCTGAAGACCAATACGCCGTATCCATCAAGGAAGATACGGCGTATTCGTGCCTGCACTCAACAAAGACCACAAAGGAATAAAGCTCAATACGCCGTATCCAGAGAAGACCAATATGTCGTATTGGAAATATGGAATGAATATAATATTCTGGAATATATCAAGCGTGGTCCCTACTCCAAGAAATCCCTAATACGCCGTATCTAATCCTTGGATACACCGTATCGAACCGACTTCTAGACCTTATAAATAGAAAATTAAAAAACGAGTTTTAAGTGTGCTAAATCATATTCTCAATACCAAAACCATAAAAGTCAATTTTCAAAGGAGAAAAAGAGCAGAAGAGGTCGAGCAACGCTATTAATTCCATAGGAGACAACGTGTAATTCCATATACTTTATTAATCGTTCAGTTTTTGGTATCATTTGTTAACTCAGTTAGTTTACCTTGGCTAAATAATTGCTTTTGTATTTATTATGACGTTTGAAGGCTAATACCTTTGGGTATTAGCCATTATTATGAAGATCTGAATGTTTGGTATTTGTTTATCTCGATTTCTTGATTTATTGTTGAATGCTTGTTTATGTTTATCAATTTATACTTGTTTACACGCTTTTTTATGCGACCTATCATTCAACTGGATCTAATGATACGGACCAAGTAAATCTAGAGTCTGAGATAGCTCTCTATATAGTAATTTATACATCTAGAATCACAGGATCACAAATATTATCCTTCTAAATCTGTGTCTAGGATACGCTTCGAGCTTAACTAGTTAATTGTATATTGCCAATGGTTTATTGATCGTATTGACTAGAAGGTGAACCTAGATAATTCAACAAATAACTTTCTGATTCCATTGGATAGTTGGATAAGTGGACTACTAGTGTATAAATCACCATTAAGCGATAAGTGGGTAAAGTCTCTATGAGCTAGGGTTTAACAAGATCACCATTGCTTTAATCCCTAAGATAGATTATAATCAACAAATAAAGATGATTTATGCGGATGCTTTAATTGCGACGGAATTAATGTGTCTAGGTCTTAGGATGATGTAACACCTAAGTCTTAAGAATGATATAACGCCTCGAGAGAAGAAATCATTTCACTGAATAAACAAACCAACTTTCTAATCGGATTAATAATGGTTAATACAGTTTTCTTATATTGGCTCGACCGCTCTTTTATCTTTTGTTTATTTGCTTGTGTAGGGTAAAGTGCCTTGAATTTATTGTAGTCACCAACCAAACCGTGCCAGTCTCTCAGGCTGAAAACCCCCTTTTTTCCCGTTAAAATTAGAATTAGAACTGACATAGGTTTAGAATAGAATAGAATTAACATAGATTAGATAACCAAGACATTAATTAAATTGATAGATTTAACCTCGCTTCAAGTGTTTGACACCCTACTTACCACGAAACTACTACAGATCGGGTATACTGCCCGTTAAATTATTGTTTCTGATTTAGTTGGCAAAATTTAAATTTAAAACTTGAATCAATAAAATATACACCACACAATGACACATCAGTTTCACTTCATGAATCCAGAAAAAATGCATTCTCGAACAACATGTGCGGTAACTTGACCCTTAGCTTGTCCAGATCCACTAGCATTATTCCCAGCATTCGCTTGTCTTGCCTGCTCAGTAGCGATAGCGGCATCGACACTTTCTTTGATCATTCGCCGAACGGCAGCTTGATTCAAAGGTGCAGACTTTGGAGGCATGATTCTGTTACGTCATACAGAAAACAACTTGATAAGCATTCAAAACATGATATACTCATAACATAGTACAAAGACAAATTAATCACAACCACAATCACACAACATCAAGTAGTAATCAAAAGATAGTCATTCATTATTCATCATAGAAGAGTTAATACATAGTTGCATTGTGTCACAAAATGATACAAATCGTTACAACCAATAGCATCAAGTCTACTAACTAAGGATTCAGTTTAGTGATTACACAATAAATATATTACTAATGAAACTAAACTACTAAGAGTCACTAGGGGATCCCCGCGGCTCAGATGATGGACTCTCCTCATCTTCAACCGGAACATCGATAGCCTCATTCGGCCTTTCTTCAAACACAACTCCCCTACGAATCATCTCTCGGTAGAACTCAAGAGCTTGAACTCTAGTCCAATAGAGATTTCTATCGACTCGTTTTTTTTGCATAGTAAGAAGTGTGTTGCTTGACCTTGCGTCTTCCAGTTCTTTCTTCAACTTCTTACACTCGTTCCTTTATTAAGCATTACCAAGCTTTCTAACCAGATGCTCCATTGCAGCCGCTCCTTCTTCCACACTAGACCGCACTTCATTATCCAAATCCGCATTCAACTTACCGTAATACTTATCTTTTTCCTTCCCCTTCTTTTCGACCAATGCATGGGCCGTCTCGCGACCACATACTCGTCTTGAAAGAGAATCAATCCGACCAAAAAAAGAGTCTATGTCCCTCCTCATAAAAAACAGGCAGTAATCTATCACCATTCTCTCGAAGGAAAGTGGCAGTAGACGACTCACCTACCTTATGGACACTAGTTGGAACAGTCTCATCCTCAGGCTCAACTATGTCCTCAACCTCAATCACATCTTTAGGCTTTGAATCAGAAGCAGGTGGCGGTAGGTTAAGAGGATCCGCCTATTTATAAGGAAACGTCAACTCCGGCTCATTCTCATCTTCTTTGTCATCTATATCCATATCTTCTTCTTCTTGAGGTTCTTCTTCTTCCTTAAATTCTTCCTATTCTGGGTCCTCGTCTTCATCCACTAAGACAGGCTTAGGAATAACAGGAACATCATCTGGTTGATTCGGCTCAACTACGGGTAAATCATCCACATGACCGGGAGGAATTACGTTTGCCATGATAATCTAGAAAATATCATATAATACTTATTTAATAGTGTTCCAATGAGAATACTATTATCCAAAATAACAGTTCGCATAAGTGCGCAACAAACAAAAATTTACAATTTGTGGCATTCTCGTTCAATATATATATCTCAAATATACTCCAAACATATATAATAATAATTATTATATAATCACATAACAATCTATGCATACAACACATGCATAAATATATCAATACATAACAATTTATGCATACAACACATGCATAAACATTCCTTCTCTTTCTATATGTAACCAATGGCAACGAGGAGTCTTGGCGTGCGTGTAGAAGCGTTATAGTTTAGGTTTTCAAAAACTCGACCTAGTTCTCTATAACCTTAGGCTCTTGATACCACTCTGTAACACCCCCATTTTTGGATTGCGCAGCGGAAATTACAATGGGTGTTACTAAATAGCACAATACACCAAGATAATAGAAAATGACCCAAATGAGACGTTTTACAAACATGTGTTCCATTATTTAATCAGAGAAAATGCGTTTAGGTCCCCACAGGAATCGTAACCACAACCATTACAACATTTGAAAGACAATTGTTTCAAATTAAAGACATTGTTTTAAAACACATTAAGACATTGTTTTTGAAAGACAAGGAACACACAAGTAGTCTTTCACCAAATCATCACACACACGACACCTCCACACTATCGTTCCCTTCATCCTTGGTTATTTGGGATAAAACATGTTTAAAACGTCAACAAAATTTTTGAGTGAAATTCATAGAGTTTAAAATAATCAATAAGAAATCATCTTGGAACACATAATTAGTTCTCGGGAAAACATTGCAACGAATACAATGCATAACATATCTTTTCTTTCACGCAATAAGCTCATGACACCGGACGTTAACAATACATATATCCTTTCATATGTCAATTTTCCCCAGAACAAGGTATTATTGTCATATACCTACTACTTCTAAATACAAAACGTCTGTTTGACAGGGTGTTCACAATGATTCAGACCCCGAACAGGGTTTTAAAACCCAATAGATCTATTTAATGCATTAGCATTCACCTTGCAAGGCAATTAACGGTTCTTGAAATAAGGGACTTCGACAGTAGCTACTTATGCGGAAATATTCTCATAATCGGGTCCAGCATACCATAAAATCTATGTGTTTGATTTATAAAACAAACATGTATCCCTCTCGCGGGTTTATAAAACAATCAAAAGATTTAAAAGCGAGGCTATGAACTCACCTTAAGCAAAAGATTCCAATTCAATCAAATCAACAAGTGCAAATAACTTCACGTCTCAACCGCGACCTATATAATACATATATAGCGGTACGTGACTAAAAGTAAAATTATTCTTATAATGCATACTTGTATATATATATTTATATAATTATTACGTATATATAATCATATACTACAATCTCCAAGTGCGACGCAAAACATTTTACTTCGACGCACCCACAAATGTACAGCAATTTCCAGTTGCGTTACGCATCGTTTACCATAAAGTTTCTATTTTTAGAAAGTTGTCGAAAGTAAGGATAATATAATCCGAACTTTATATTTCATCATTAATTAACTAACATTACGAACCCTTTGCTCATTATAAACCATATTCAAAAGTATACGTAAGTTTGACTTTCAAAAGTCAAACTTCGTAGTTGACTTTTACACCAAAAAATTCCAAACTTCATTTAGCCGTAAAATCTTCGCTATTAAGAGTTACGCGACCCGTTTTATATCAAAACATTCGTAAAAACATGCTCTATCATCTTATCAAGCTTAAAATAGATTTTAAAATTTTCTCGACACGCTACGAGGCGGTCAAACTTTTGGTCAAACTTAGTCAATGCAAAACCTTTTAAAATGATATTTTTGACATAAACTAACTATCAAAATACGTTTAACTAGTCTATTTATGTATTCTAAAACCATCAAATTTCAATTAATAATCAAACGTACTTTTAAAAATTTTCCGCACTTGAATCCTATAACACATAATATATAACACGCAATATCATCAAATTAATCATACAAGAATATAACTAGAATACTCACAAAGCTATAAGAAAATTTTGTTTTGGCTTCCCCTTGTGGTTCGAGTTCAGACGCAAACACAAACACCAAACCAAAACCTTTTCAACAAAACCCACTTACAAATAACACTAATCTAACCTCAATAAACACCCTTTTGAGATCAAAACTTCAAGAACTCAACCCAATTTCTACTTCACAAAATACTCATTGCATGTGTAATATTTTTAGTGGGATATGTTTAGATCGTATTGCATGTCGGAAAAACGACGATGGTGGTGGTGTGATGGTGGTGGTGGTCGGACGTGAACAAGGAGAGGGAGGGAGGAAATTTTTAAAAAAAAAATGAAATGTGTGTGTATGAGTTGGTATTTATAGAGGTATAGTTTGATCACTTGCCACATTTAGTCCCTCCATCCTTCATAGTCCTCCAAATTTAGTACAAAGTTATTTTCTTTTGTTTTATAGTCGGCCAAAAAGCTCGGGTTACACCACATTCGTAAATATTTTTATTCTGACCCACTAAATTTATTTTAAAACATTTAATAAAATATTAAATCACTTAAATCTCGATTCTTGACACGCTTTCTACAAAAAACATGAGGAAAAGCCATAAAATACAAAAGTAAAATAATCACGCTCTCGGAGCAAAATATAAAATTTTCTAACTTTTTCATATGCTAAAAAAACAAATAAAAACTCAATCACGGCTTGTAATTTCCCAATAAATAGAAATTTTCACCAAACCTTATATAGCATAAACGACTAAAATCAATTATGTAGTAAAATAATTATCATAGCTCGGGATAAACGTTGACCTGAAACTCGGGTTGGTGCTTGACCTTGGCTGCTTCTAATATCTTGGAAAATTTTTCTTCAGAGTGTATGGTATAGAGAATGTAATTTTTGCACACCAAAACTCCTTTTTGAGTCTCGTATTTATAGTGTCTGAAAACAGCATGGATACGCCGTATAGAGAGAGGTGAATACGGCGTATAGGGTTCATTTATTTATATTTCGCGATAAGATCAAATCAATCAAGATTAATTGCCATCAATCACATTAACTTTGTATCTTTGACTGATGACCAGCTATACATACGGCGTATAGGTGAAGAGTGATACGCCGGATCAGGAATTGATTATTACGCGTATTCTTGTGATGAGCTGGCGCAGATACGCCGTATCTTCTTTGTTGGATACGGCGTATAGTAGCAGATAACAGTTTTCTTCAAATGTCTTCGTTTTAGTTCAAGAATTGCTGCTTTTAGCTTCGTCTTCACAAGTTACTCCATAATTACTGCAATCATAAATTTTAAGCAATTGAGTACCAATATCTTGCAATAATTATATAAAAGTGGGTAAAATGTATGGAATAAATGATGGTAAAATGTGACATTATTTGATGATATTAGCAACCTAACAAAAGAAGGTGCAAAGCAGAAAAGTTTGAAGCTATTCAGTACTTGCTTGGACCCAATGAAGAATATATTGCTATAGGAAGTTATGAATATGATATTTGGGAAAGAAACAAAGATAATATGTCCAAAATCTACCAAGATATTTTTTAGAAAAAGGACAACGGATGGAAGGTGACACGCACCAAATAATAATGATGAAGAGAAGCTGAAGACAAGTCTAACTTAAAGACTTTGCTGTAAACAAAAGTGCTTCCCGAGAGACAACCCGGATTGTTATTTAATTTTATCGAGTCTGTCTTCCCAGACATCAATACGGCGTATCCGCTCCATACCATATGGCGTATTGATTGTCTGGACGTTATCAGTCTTTATTTTTATTGCACTTTAAAAACATTATTGTCAGTTCTGGAATACGGCGTATTCATTAATTTGATACGGCGTATCCACCAGACTGACTCGTATTTAGTTTGTTTAGTTTAGTTTAAATTAACCGTATATGCCAAGATAGGAATGCACGTTTTTCCTATTTTACACAGGACCTCGTGAAAGAATATCGACGAATATTGGTGGAGAATTTACAAATCTGGAAGATCTTGAAGTGTTGGAGTCTTGAAACCTCAAGACGGCTGTTCAACACACAATCTTGCTCATAAACGCAAATTGGAGAATCTACCGAGCAAATATCAGGGGAGTTTCTCATTCTAATTCTTTTTAATTCTTAAAATTTTAATGTTTTATCTATACAACGAGGACATTGTATAATTCAAGTGGGGGGATGGAATTAGAATGTTTACTTGTCCTATTTTTCATATTAAAATGATTAAAATGCTTAAATTATGCTCAATTTTTTTAAGCATACTTTTGTGAAATTACTTGACACATAACCCGCACACAATAACCCTTGTTAGATATTGTGAGGATTTAGCCTATCCACTTCTAAATGTGTACCCAAATTCCACAAAATATGAGTGTACCGGTGATGTAGTGGACTTTTAAACTTGGCTTGGTATATCACTCGAGACCACAATAATGAGTATTATGGATTTAATTGGAGTAACTTGTTTAAATTGGTAAATTTTAGGATTACACCCAAACCGCCTATCCATGTTGTTTATTGACTAACTACACTGGTTAGTTAACCTCCAGTTTAAACCCTTTTCTACTCTTGCCATTAGAGTGAAGATCCACTAGAACAACCCGTAGAGCCAATCCTTTAGGTACACCAATTCTTTGTTTCGTTACACCCTTACACCTTAACCTACCCTGTTAGATTAAGTTTAATTTATAGTTGCTAGTTGCTTAAAGTGTAAAGTTTGTATTTCTCGAATCTTGTGTCATTTTCTATCTTTAATGTGGTTGGAAATTTTCACATTGCAAATGCGAATGTATATTATAGTCAAAACTCATGTGATTTTACTACCATCACAATTCTTGGTGAGTCCGAAGAACGAAGGAACTATCGAAAGAATTATCCGAAATTATTATGATTGTGAAGATGGTAAAACTACACCGAGTTTCGTATATAGTTAGATTGAAAAAAAATCGAAAAAATTAGAAAAAAAATTGCAACAAAAAAAAAGAAAAAAAAGAAGAAAAGTTTAAAGATAATCGTTTCGCAAAGTAAGAACCGAAGGAATTACACGAAGGATCGATTATTCGTTGATACGCAACAAAAATCAACGATGTAGAGTATTGTACAAAGTGGAAGATATCGCCACTTACCTTGTAGGGTATGTAAAGTTTGGGATGATTGGGAAGTTAACCGTTACGGGAACACCAACTTAGGTTGTTGTTTTTGAACTATGATCAAGACGTTGTAAATAGTCGCGTCTTTATCATGGTAATGGTCCGGAAAAAGTGTCTAGCAACTTGTACTTTAGTGTTAATCTATTTGTTTCTTGATTTTTATTTAACAACAATTTACTTTCATCTCACCTAATGATTAGCTGCTGGTTTTACGCGAATGAGGACTAGTTCGAGCATGCATGTCTATTCCGTCGTTACGGCAATGTATGCATGTCTTAACTGCCTCGTTGGTTTATGACTTTTGGTGAAAATTAGAAGGTTCCTACCCTATATCATTATTCATCCTAACCGTTGGTTAAATTCGAATGAGGATGTGATCGAACACACATGTCTATTCCGTCATTACGGCCATGTATGTGTGCTTCAGCTGCCTTGTTGGAGTGGTACTTCTGGTGAAAGATTGTAGAATGGTCAATCGTAAGCCTTTCAATACAAAAACCCATATTTACCTTTATAAACTTGTTACTCCTTGGCTTTAGTGGCAGAGATGTGTATCCTTTCCAAGCTTATGATAGAATACTCATCACGACCTAGCAATTGAGCGAATTAGTTATGTGTTACCACATAGATTAGTTGAGTGATTTGAGTGTTTTCATCTTCCTATTTCGTGAGGTGTTTGATTGTGTACTTGTAATAGATCAAATAAATGCTTTAACGGAAAATATCCTTAGGGATACATTTTTATAAACTTCTAAAGGCTACTTTAGGACAAGTAGGATTCAAGTGGGGGGATATTTGATGACATCAAATAACGTCTATTTTATAGCATCATTTATTCCATGTTATTAACCCATTTTGTATAGTTATTGCAAAGAATTGTTACTTAATCGTTTATATTTGAGAATTGCAGTAATTATGGAGTACTTGGTGAATATTAGCAAAAGGCGCGCATTCGGGAGCTTAAATGAAGATATTTTGAAGATTATTATTCTGAAGACCAATACGCCGTATCCATCAAGGAAGATACGACGTATCCGTGCCTGCACTCACCAAAGACCACAAAGGAATAAAGCTCAATACGCTGTATCCAGAGAAGACCAATACGCCGTATTGGAAATATGGAATGAATATAATATTCTAGAAGATATCAAGCGTGGTCCCTACTCCAAGAAATCCCCAATACGCCATATCCAATCCTTGGATACGCCGTATCGAACCGACTTCCAGACCTTATAAATAGAAAACTCAAAAATGAGTTTTAAGTGTGCTAAATCATATTCTCGATACCTAAACCATAAAAGTTGATTTTCAGAGGAGAAAAAGAGCAGAAGAGGTCGAGCAACGTTATCAATTCCATAGGAGACAACGTGTAATTCCATATACTTTAGTAATCGTTCAGTTTTTGGTATCATTCGTTAACTCGATTAGTTTACCTTGGCTAAATAATTGCTTTTGTATTTATTATGACGTTTGAAGGCTAATACCTTCGGGTATTAGCCATTATTATGAAGATCTGAATGTTTGGTATTTTTTTCTCGATTTCTTGATTTATCGTTGAATGCTTGTTTATGTTTATCAATTTATACTTGTTTACGTGCTTTTGTATGCGACCTATCATTCAACTGGATCTAGTGATACGGACCAAGTAAATATAGAGTCTGGGATAGCTCTCCATATAGTAATTTATACATCTAGAATCATAGGATCACAAATATTGTCCTTCTAAATCTGTGTCTAGGATACGCTTCGGGCTTAACTAGTTAATTGGATATTGCCAATGGTTTATTGATCGTGTTGACTAGAAGGTAAACCTAGATAATTCAACAAATAACGTTCTGATTCCATTAGATAGTTGGACAAGTGGACTACTAGTGTATAAATCACCATTAAGCGGTAAGTGGGTAAAGTCTCTATGAGCTAGGGTTTAACAAGATCACCATTGCTTTAATCCCTAAGATAGATTATAATCAGCAAATAAGGATGCTTTATGCGGATGCTTTAATTATGACAGAATTAATGTGTCTAGGTCTTAGGATGATGTAACGCCTAAGTCTTAAGAATGATATACCGCCTCGAGAGAAGAAATCATTGCACTGAATAAACAAACCAACTTTCTAATCGGATTAATAATGGTTAATACAGTTTTCTTATATTTGGCTCGACCGCTCTTTTATCTTTTGTTTATTTGCTTGCATGGGTTAAAGTACCTTGAATTGATTGTAGTCACCAACCAAACCGTGCCAGTCTCTCAGGCTGAAAACCCTCCTTTTTTCCCGTTAAAATTAGAATTAGGACTGACATAAGTTTAGAATAGAATAGAATTAACATAGATTAGATAACCAAGATATTAATTAAATTGATAGATTTAACCTCGCTTCAAGTGTTCGACACCCTACTTACCACAAAACTACTACCGATTGGGTACACTGCCCGTTAAATTGTTGTTTCCGATTTAGTCGGCAAAATATAAATTTAAAACTTGAATCAATAAAATATACACCATACAACGACACATCAGTTACACTTCATGAATCCAGCAAAAGTGCATTCTCGAACAACAGGTGCGGTAACTTAACCACTAGCTTGTCTAGATCCACTAGCATTATTCCCAGCATTCGCTTGTCTTGCCCGCTTAGCAGCGATAGCAGCATCGACACTTTCTTTGATCATTCGACGAACGGCAGCTTGATTCAAAGATGCAAACTTTGGAGGCATGATTCTGTTACGTCACACAGAAAACAACTTGATAAGCATTCATAACATGACATACTCATAACATGGTACAAAGACAAATCAATCACAACCACAGTCACACAACATCAAGTAGTAATCAAAAGATAGTCATTCATTATTCATCACAGAAGAGTTAGTACATAGTTGCATTGTGTCACAAAATGATATAAATCGTTACAACCATTAGCATCAAGTCTACTAACTGAGAATTCAGTTTAGCGATTAAACAATAAAGATACTACTAATGAAACTAAACTACTAAGAGTCACGAGGGGATCCCCGCGGCTCAGATGATGGACTCTCCTCATCTTCAACTAGAACATCGATAGCCTCATTCGGTCTTTCTTCAAACACAACTCCCCTACGAATCATCTCTTGGTAGAACTCATGAGCTTGAACTCTAGTCCAATAGAGATCTCTCTCGACTTGTTCTTTTTGCATACTAAGAAGTGTGTTGCTTGACCTTGCGTCTTTCAGTTCTTTCTTCAACTTCTTACACTCGTTCCTTTCTTCGGCATTACCAAGCTTTCTATCCAGATTCTCCATTGCAGCCGCTCCTTCTTCCACACTAGATCGCACTTCATTACCCAAATCCGCAATCAACTTACTGTAATACTTATCTTTTGCCTTCCCCTTCTTTTCGACCAATGCATAGGCCATCTCATGACCACACACTCGTCTTGAAAGAGAAGCAATCCGACCAAAAAGAGAGTCAATGTCCCTCCTCATGAAACCAGGTAGTAATCTATCACCATCCTGTCAAAGGAAAGTGGCAATAGACGACTCACCTACCTCATGGACACTAGCAGGAACAGTCTCATCCTTGGGCTCAAGTATGTCCTCAACCTCAATCACATCTTTAGGCTCTGAATCAGAAGTAGGTGGCGGTAGGTTAAGAGGATCCGCCTCTTCATAAGGAAATGTCAACTCTGGCTTATTCTCATCTTCTTTGTCATCTATATCCATATCTTCTTCTTCTTGAGGTTCTTCTTCTTCCTCAAATTCTTCCTCTTCC